>CAJUYH010007155.1:0-12993 GCA_910591685.1 Galerucella tenella
GTGTGTTGATAGAACAAATTACATGTACTTAAGCCAGGAAAAATATTTAAAAAAAGTTCTGCCCCTCAGTTTTTAAATTTGGGGTGGTCGCTATATTTGCCACTATCCGTTTGAGGTCTTCACCATTTTTATAAATTTAGTGGCAAATATAGACACCACTTGGAAGAAAAAACTAACAAGACATATTTTAACAAAAAAATGTTTATTCATAACACAAAAACTTGAAATACAATACAAAATTCAAACAATGTCAACAAAAATCATTTATTTCTAATGGAATGATCCGTTTTACTTTCCATGAAAAGGTTTGTAGCATCCTATGCACAAAGAAACACCACATTCATCACACAAAATATTTGATCTTTTGACATTTTTTTTGTGCTACAGTAAGCACACCTTCTGTAAGTTCCTTTAGAAGGTAGATCAGAACCAATATTTCCTTGACGTAATGTACTGGACACGCTTACTGGCCTCTCTGATCCAACTTTTGAAATCTTCTGCTGCCTTGTTATCTTTTGGGGCCCTCTTTTATTTTTTCCTTGAAAGTCACTTATCAGTTCATTTGCTAAAATACTGCGAAACTGTAATTGTGGTATTATTTTTTTATTTGTCCGTTTTCTTTTCTGGCAATGTATAATGTAAGAATTTACTATTGCTGTATCAAAAAGGTAATAATAAAAGTTTTACCCACCATCTACGAGATTTTTTGGACACATTATAAAATTCAAATAACTGGTCAAAGTGGTCCACACCTCCCATGAATTTATTATAATCTTCGACTACTTGTGGACATTGAATAATCTCCTGTTTTCCTTTCTTATTGGTTCTGGTAACATTAGACATTTTTGAAGGATTATGAAAATTACTTATAATTACAATAGGTTTCTAACCTCTGTCTCTCCATTTAATAATTGATATGTCATTCGCTTGCACAAAATCTGAGTCTCCCATTTTTAATTCTTAATCTGAAGCTAATTTATCTTTTGGATAAAATTTTCTATTGATACGAAATATATCACAAATAAAAAACCAACGAAAGCAAATTTGATAAAAGAGGTATTGTAGAAAAGAAATTATCAAAGAACAGGCATCTTCCTGTATTTCTAAGGGATTCTGATAAAGCAAGAACAGTTTTTTCTCCTAAAGTGTCAACGTCAGAACACTCAGAACTTGAAAGGTACGCTCAAGCCACATACTCTCTCTAGTTCTATGATTCTGCTCACAATCGGAAGAAAAACCACAGAATCGAACTCCATACTCCACGCAGTGAGAACACTGTAGGATATGACACATCATGTGTCACTGATTGACTGATGACACGGTAAGACAAAAAAACAACATTGAAATCTACAATAATTCAGGTACAAATTCTATTTTTTAACTAATGCTCATAGTAAGGAATAAAGAAAACTTTCTCAGCGTATTAATGCGTTGAAGTGACATTCTATGTTGTAAAATTGTGTGATTTCAAATTAACTTTAGAAAGAACTCTTACTTTTGTTGACAATAACTAGATCTATTGTCCATTACTTTTGCAAATTATTATTCATTGTATTTAAAATCGTTTGAACATCCAAATATGGCAGAAGAAGTTGAGGCTTTACAGTGCAACCGGAATTGTTTGACATTTTATGCAGATTTGGAAGTTTTAAAGTTTATCTTACCTGTGACATACAAAAAATGTACAGACAAATTCGAGTTAATCCAACTCAAACGTTTTTACAGAACACATTGTGGAGGGATAATCCTAATGAACCCTTAGAATGCATAGAACTTATCACTTTAACATATGGCACAAACAATGCTACCTATCTAGCCACTCGTGTACTCAATGAATTAGCCTCTTTGAACTCCCATCTGCCTTTAGCTGCTCAATCTTTGTTGCAACAGACTTATGTTGATGACATCCACAGTGGTGCAGATAGTCTAGAGGACTTAAAAACCCTTCACTCAGAACTCTGTCTTCTCTTAGAATCAGCTCATTTACCATTGCATAAATGGAACTCAAATTCAAGTGAATTTCTTCAAACAATAGATTCCTCTCAGTAGATGAACAACGTATGCATGACTACAGAAATAGAGAAAACCGTGTGTTAGAGAGAGAGCAGCGAGACAATGTGTAAGAGAGAGAGAGAGACTTCGTTTTTGCGCATGCGTAAAGTTATATGGTATATTATTTGAAAAAAAATTTGGGAGGGCTCGAACCTGCATCGCCGACGACGCGGACATCGAGTTTACCCACTCGGCTACCAGATAACTTTGTTATCTAATACTAAAATGAGGTAGTGTTGATAGCGATGATATTAATTGTAGTACGGTGTTATTAACCTAAAAAAAGGCCTAACCTTGACATCCAAAGTAAAAGTTTTATTCCAACTCCAAATTGTTTTATATAACCCTCTTATTGTTTGGTAAAAAGTTACACCATTTTGAGCGTCGGGTTTGGGGGGGAGGGGGAGAAAAAGTAGGAAATTTAGTAGTTTTTTTAGATGTTTGGAAATTGGTTGAAAACTAAGCTGTTTAGCACAAAGAGTGTTATATACAAAAATATTCTACATGAAATTTTAAACTAAAAATGTCCTATGCATATTCCCTGTAAAATTTACGGTTCATGAGTTGCAGACGGTGTAAAAATAAAAATGATATAATTTTTAAGGTTTTTTTTTTCAAATAAAGCTATATAGAAATAAGTAAGTGATTTAATTAAAGAGTAATAATATACCACAGTATTATGTTCAAAAAGAGGCTAAGAGGCACCATAGAAGGTTGAAAAAGTAAAAATAATTGTTATGAGAAACGTGGTAGTACAAGCAGGCCAACCAATGGCGGTGAAAAACTTCTGGTCTTCAACAACCCCAAAGCCGACCCCAGTGCAGTGGCTGATGCAGGAAATTACTTCCTACTTGCAATGTTTGGAGCCAAGAACACTGAAGATCTAGATTGTCTCCGCTACCAGTCGTACTTGAAAACGATTGCAAAGCAGCCTATACATGCATTACTGAAGTTGGATGCACTACCCCCCACTTCAGGAGCGTCCAGACAGCATTCATTTAGGACCTACCACCAGGTACAACAGTGGCTGAATAAAGATAAGGATCCACTCGAGTGGGGTTGGAAGAAGATTGGCGACCACCTGACACCAATTACAACAGCACGTCCTGCAGCCCCCCAGGAATTACTGTCCCTTAAAATGTGTACTTGCAAAGATGAATGCGTTCGTAATTGTGAATGCAGAAGGAGTGAAGTTAATAAAGACATTGAACATTCCAAATTTGAAAGATATTTATGCTTAAGAAGTGAATTTATGTTGCAATGTTCGTAGAAAGTTCAGGGTGGGTTTCTCCGTACCACAGGTTTATATGGCCTAGGCCTGTGGAAGCCTCTTTTTCCTTAAAAAAGAGTGCACCTTGATAAGGTGGTGAGGTTGTCGTTCCTTCAAGGGCTTATCACTAACATACCACCGGCCACTGAAATAGCAACATTCTTTTACGAAGCTTATTTTTTTTTTAAATTATCAAAATTACGAAAAAGTTAACATTTACACCGTCTGTAACTCTTGAACCGTACAATTTAGAGTGATTATGAAAAGGACCATTCTTATTTAAAATTTAACGTAGAACATTTTTGTATATAACAATGTTTAGGATAAACCGCTTAGTTTTTGAAATATTTACGAAAAACTAAAAAAACTAGTGATTTTTCAAATTCCCCCCCCCCTCACCCCCAAACCCGACGCTCAAAATGGTGTAACTTTTTACCATAGAATAAGGGGACTATGTAGAGCAATTTGGTGTTGGGGGAAAACTTTTACTTTGGATGTTGAGGTTTAGGTCTAATTACACCGTACTATTGTTAATTTGATTATTAAAAATTGTAAGACGTTCGCTAATCTTGTAATATAAAAGTATAATAAATAAAAAGAGATTTTTATCAATGTAAGGTATCACGCACGTAATCGAGACAGATTCGTTGCGATGATGACAGCGGGAGCGCTAATATACCAGGTCGGTTAAAAGTCTTTGGGTTTTTAAAAAATTATATATACCATTATTATTCGCTAATCTTGTAACATAAAAGTATAACGTATAAATAAAAAGAGATTTTTGTCAATGTAAGGTATCACGCACGTAATCTACACAGATTCGTTGCGATGATAACAGCGGGAGCGCTAATCCGCGGTTAACTGATAGCGTCTTATTACTGAAATACAGTTAAAAGTAACGTATACCGGGTGACTTAAAAGTAACATATAATAAAAAAAAACAACAATAACAATAATAATTATTTATTTAAATCATTGATAACTTTAACTTTATAAAAGTATACAAATTCTCTAAGAGCATTGTGTAACATATCGTTTGGTGTAATAGAACAAAATGCGTATAAAATTTGTAAAGGACTTTCGGAGAAGGTATTTTTACAGAAATCCAAAACATTATAATAATATTCACAAAAATTCAAATTTTCTAACACAGATATACGTTGTATAATTAAATTATTTAATTCTAAAATTTGCGATACTTCTTCTTCATCCATGTAATACTCAACACCATGTTTCTTGACTAAAATTACCTTACTGTCATCGTAATTCAATGGGGTGATGGTACAGTAATCTCCACATGGTAATGAATCAGGTTTGAACTTGTCTCCGGTATGAAAGATCTGTTGTGACATAATTGAGATAAAGGTATTCCATTCATAAGTACTGAAAGATATTTTGCTGAACTTAAGATGTTGAGATAAGATAACAGCAGGTGTGAATGATCTTGCAGGACTTATTCCACATTTTACTTCATACCCCGAAATTGGATACTGTGTTGAAAGCAGGTAAATGTTTTCAGACTTGACAGCAGTCTCATAGTTTTCCAATATTCTATCTAACTCTGAACTGTAGTTACTCGAATCAGATTCGATGTCGACACTACCACTATCTTGGGAACTCATGTTGCTAACTGAGTTTGATATCCAAAGCTCACTCCAATTTATAGAGCTCTTTCAAGGTTTAGCGCGGCGAACCGAACACTTGAAGGGTTTTTTAAAGAGAGCGTCTACTGTAAGCGCTTAAAGAGTAATTCGGTAAAGAGGGTAGTGAACGGCCAAATAAGATTTGCTAGAGGCAAATAGGTTCGATAAAAAGTTTACCCCATCCGATACGTGTGTTAGTGTCAACGAATAAACCGGGTAAGAAGTCTTCAGCATCATTGAAGAGCGCCCTACCTGCACATTGGTGAGTCTGCTTGAATCTTGTACTAACTGTGAAACAAATATTTTTGTAGTTTGGTTAGCCCGTATTTTATTGCCACCTCATGCACATATTGTTTTTATATTTTATTCTGGAATTTTATATTTATTTGATATTTACTGTTATAAGGGATTCAGTCGAAATCCTCAAAACTGAGGGGTGAGGAGCATTTAGCCCACACCGAAAGGTTTGCAAATAGAAAGTTCATTTAACAATATAAGCTATTAAGTTTTCACATATAATCTATAATACGTTTCTCGCCCATCTACAATTAACTGAATTCATTATCATAATCTTATTGTTTTTTGATAATATATATTACTAGTAATTATTATCATTATTTTCATTATCCAGTTTCTATTAAGTATTTAAAATTATATTTCATCATTCATACTCTATTCTCTTGGTTTTCTTTTTTATAATAAACTCCAAATTCGATAACGTTTAGTTTGCTTTCATGCATAATTAGTAATACCTTATCCTGAACCTTATACCAGACGTAACCCTACACACAAAGACCTCTCATTATCAACAACAACTGATAGCAGCGGAGGCCGGATCTATCCTTTCGGACTTTTCTTACAGGAGTCGTTGATTCCTGTTTCCCACGTACTCGTGGGTGGTGACAGCCAGCTACGCTGCCTTCTTGTTATTTTCAGGGACACACCAGGAGAAATTTTACTTTTTCAGGTTCCGGCTCGTAAAACTCGGTACCAAGGTGTTCTCTAGAGTAACAGCATTTACGGTGGATCAACAGTTTTCTTAGTTTCTCTATTACTAACGTCCGCCGGTACTATATTGGTATTACCGGTTATATACATTAGTTTTACCGGTTATTACATTGGTGACAGCGGTTTTTCGGATTTTTTTTTTTTATTTTTCTTTCAGTATTGATAGATGGAAGAACAAAGGGTTACGTCATTACCACATTCCTCCGCTCCCATAGACAAATTTCAGTTTTAATTTTTGAAATCTATAAATTATTTTTTTTAATGCAATAATATTTAATAAAATTAGCGTAACAGTACAGTTACATATAAATAATAAATTGCAAGAAGGAAAAAAAATTTGCATATACAACGTTAGTTCATAATATGAAAAATATCTAGTTTTGTTTTGTCACAGTAATTTAGCTGAGTAGGTATTCTATACTATTTTTTGTGAAATGCTTGTGGATGCAAGGTCACGAGAAATATAAAGAGAGTGAAATCAATTGAGTAGACAGGGCCGTCTCTTAGAACTTAGTTTTATTAACATAATTATTTGCAATTTTTTTTCTGTCTTAGCTATAAAAAGAAATTTTATTATATTCAAGTTATAATAATTAAGCATAAATAAACAAGTAGTCAATTACTATTTTATCAGCAAATTATTATTTTTTATTTCCAATTAGTGACTTATTGGTTTTAAACTATAACTAAAATAAATTTTATTCTATATTTTTTTTTCTCACAATTGCAAAGGAATAGACTTTTACTAGAGGTACATAATCTCAAACCGCAGAAAAATAAAAAACGAACATAACCCAACTCGCAACCATCCCCAGCTCGCAACCAACCCAACTCAACCCCCCCCCCCCAAGAGTTTTTGTTTGTTTTGATTCTTTTCAGGAGATTCTACAAAAGGTAAGCTAGTTTAGTGCTGTGTGCTTATTTAAAAGTAAATATACCAAACTACAAAAATGCCTACTAACACTAATATAGGTGCTAATCAACAAACGTCCGGAGCAGCCGTCACATTCGCAGCTGAAGCTTCAACGGCTTCTGGACCATTGGTGGTGCAATTGCCGCCACAACCACTAGGGGTAATTGCAGCAACATTACCTGATTTTAACGGTAAAGATGTTGTCAGGTACTTGGAAAAACTGGAGCAGCGTTCCAGGCTAGATAATTGGCCACAAGCTGACACATTAAGCATTTTAAAATTTAAATTAACAGGTGCTGCATACCAATATTTTAAATCTGATAAAACCTTAGACAATTTAGATTATTATGAACTTAAAGAAAAACTAATACGTAAATTTACTCCGAAATGTTTACCGGGTAATAATTTATTAAGGCTTAGTAGCTGCTACCAACGACACGATGAAACAGTAGCGGATTTTACTACGCGATTACGACTTCTAGCAGCGAAAGCTCTGGAAGAAGACTTAGTTGGAGCATCACAAGAAGAAATCCCAGGTTTGAAAAAAGGGAATAAAGATTTAGTAATTAACCAATTCAAGATGGGGCTTAGAAAGGACCTTATGAGGGAGACAGGAGTGTTGCTATTGAAAGAACCAAATTTGGACTTGGACAAAGCCGAGGAAATAGTTTCCTTGCAAGAAATGACACAGTTGATGCTAAGAGGAAAAACAAACTCAGACACAGTAGCGTATATGGGACAGGAGAAATGGTGCAACAGGTGCAAAACAAACAACCATGAAGAAAGAAACTGCAGATATAGAAAGCAACAAAACCCACAAAGAGAATGTTACCACTGTGGTAAGACAAACCACTGGACAAAAGATTGCTGACAAAATTCACATTTTAAAGAGGAAGCATGTCGCAGATGTGGCAAAACAAACCACAGAACAAATGAGTGCCAGGCAAATAGGCAAAAAGGAAGAGATCAACCAAAAAATGCTTGTTACAGATGTGGACAGCATGGACATTGGGCAAAGGAATGTAACACACCGCATGAAAACAATGGAAACCAACAAAATAAACGGACCCCCAATCAAAACAACAATCAACAAGAGAGAAACACAGGTACAACTCCCAGACAAAGGCAAAATGGGTGGTCACAGCAAAGGCAATCAACCAGTAATAACTCACGGAAACATTTTTTAAACTAAATAAGGCCACCGGATATTCCCAACCAGTGAGCCTTAATAAAAATAAATCAAGGGAAATTAATAATATGATAACACATTTTTATAGGTCACAACAAATACCATATATAGTAACTTTAAAAATAAACGGAGTAATGAGAACATGCATGTTAGATACAGGAGGCTCGTATTCACTAATAAAACAGTCACTGGTAGAATCAGAAGAAGTGGATATAAGTAGCATTAGATCACTATGTCTGAGAGGTATCACGGGGCATGAGATAAGATTACATGGAGCTACGCAGGCAAACATTCAAACAGAAACGGATGTGAACGGAGCAATATTCGAACTGATAGTTTGCGATGACAAAATGCTGAAAGATGTTGATGTGCTACTCGGAAGAGATTTGCTTGCAGAACAAGAAGCGGAAATATCTTACAAAAGAGAACCGGCGTTGATACTATGGGGACAAGCGTTATTAATGAAATCAACCAGGGAGGTAATGGAAGTGATGTCAGTCCGAGAAGGCCACGGCAATAGGAACAAAAACAATAACTGGAATCAATGGATGAATACGGCAAAAAGATCCAAGGATCGGAAACACACAAGGGAAACAGAACAGTTAAAACAACAGAGAAATAACAGAAGTTTGAAAACGGAAACCGGTACTTCAGCAGAGGAATGGGAAAAATGGTTATTGATAGTCAAAAATTTCATGCGTCCACAGAGAGCACCAGTCACAATCAAAGGGAAAGAAAAGGAATGCAAGGACACCAAAAACAAACAGAATAAAAACAAAGCTATTGGAAAGCAAATATGCTCAGCCCATAAAGTAGAAAAAAAACAAACAGGAAAAATAAGAGTAGTAGAGAAGAAAGATAACCAAAATATAACAACAGGAAAAGAAACAAGAAGGACAGACACAGATATAATTTTGGATAAACCATTACTTATACCACCCAGAACGGAGGTGTGCACGATGGCAAAAATAGGAAAAAAAATAAGTAGCATAAATATTGTTTGCGAAGACACAATTAATGGGAACAACCTTATACGCATGGCAAACACGTTAGTACCAAATAAAGAAATGATTCCGGTGAGACTAATTAATGCATCTTTTAATGAGATAACTTTAAAAAAGGGAGAGAAGATAGGTAGGGCATACATATGTGAGGAAGAACTAGAGCCAGAAATAAAACCAGAAATAATTGCAAAATTTGATATTTCTAACGAGAATTGGATAAAGGAAGGTTTCGACATGTCACACTTGTCACAGGAAGCTAAAGAAAAACTAACTAGCCTTCTAAGTAAATACCATCACTTATTCCAGGACGAGGATGAAATGCTAACAAGCACAACGAAAGTAAAACATGCAATTACATTAGAAACAGGAGCGCAACCAATCTGCAAAGCACCTTACAGAATCCCATATCAACAAAGAGAAACACTGAAAAAGGAAATAGATAGGCTACTCGACGGAGGAATAATTAGACCATCGTCAAGTCCTTGGTCTGCCCCAGTAGTGTTAGTGGTAAAAAAGAAACCGGATGGAACGGAAAAAGTAAGAATGTGCATCGATTATCGAGGTTTGAATGCGGTGACAAAGAAGGAATATTACCCGTTGCCGAACATATCAGATTTACTACAAGGCTACAAAGCAGGGAAAAAAACCCTCTTCTCAGTGATAGATGTAGCGGAAGCATATCATCAAATAGACATGGAAGAAAAAGACATTCCTCTCACAGGTTTCAGCACATTCCACGGCCACTATGAATATACAAAAATGGCATTTGGCTTAGTAAATGCACCAGCAACCTTTCAAAGGTTTATGAATGTAACTCTAGCCGGATTAACCGGAGTAAGTTGCATGGTATATTTAGATGATATCATAATTTTCAATTATACAGGAGAAATGGAACATATAGAAAAAATAGAGCAAATTTTAGAAAGACTCCAAATGGCAAATATAAAACTCAAACCGAAAAAATGTAGCTTCTTACTACAGAAAGTAAAATACTTAGGACACGTAGTAACTCACGAAGGAATCTCCCCCGACCCAGAAACAATTGATGCTATACAAAAATACCCCCTACCAAAGACGGTCAAGGGAGTAAGAGGATTTTTAGGCCTAGTTAATTGGTACAGGAAATTTATCCCAAATATCACAGAGATAGCCGCACCGCTAGTGAATTTAACAAAAAACGATGTAGAATTTAAAATAACCGATGAAGTAATCAAATCAATGGACCAATTAAAACGAACGCTAACAACAGATAAGTTATTAATTTTTCCAGATTTTACAAAACCTTTTATACTATCGGCGGATGCATCCGGAATCGGAGTCGGTGCGATCCTAAGTCAAACAAGAGAGGGGCGTGAGAAACCAATAGCTTACGCAAGCAGAACATTAAACAGAGCTGAACTAAATTATTCAACTACTGAGAAAGAATTATTAGCCATAATATTCGGCGTAAAAACATTTAGATGCTATTTATACGGTAAACGATTTTCAATAATTACAGATCATAGACCATTAAAATGGGTGCTATCTCTTAAAGACCCCAGTTCTAGATTAACAAGATGGGTACTGACATTATCAGAGTACGATTTTGAAGTTATCCACAGACCAGGTCGTAAACATGGAAATGCAGATTCACTCAGCAGAATGCATGACCCAACCAACAACTTTATAAACACAGATTATAAGGAATACGAGGAGCAAATTAAGAATAACGTAAGCACTTCATCAGCAAAAGACCTTATAGTGGAGAAAAACCCTCTAAATACACCCGAACAACAGGCGCTTGCGCTGTTTATACCAAGAAAAGGGCAGCCAAACGACGCGAATCTGCGCGAAATAGCAAATATAATGGGAAAACCAAAAATTAGCGGAGACCAACAAATACCTAGCATCATAGAATGGAATACACCAGGGAAAACAATATATTACGTTATAGAAAAACCGACAGTAGAAGATCACTCATCGTACGAAAATGTATGGGAGTGCATTAAACAACTAAAAGAACTGTGCGAGGCAAACAAACAACCCTCAGTAGCTTTAGTGAAATCAAACGGTCAACTTACGGGATTACAATGGGAAGAAATAGCCAAAATGAGTAAATTTATATTTTTCAACTCTAACACCAAAATAGAAATAATTGAGGAAAAGTACAAAGGTAGTAACATAGCACAAATTTCGGATGAAAATATAGAATGGGAACCTCTTTGGGACAAAGCCATAGTATTGAAAGAACAGGAGACAGACAGTTTCTGCAACAAAATAACACAGTTAATAAATGCAAAAGATGAAGATACAATGGCAAGATACTATTTAGACAAAGAAAACATATTATACCGAAGTGACAACAAACTAATACTCCCTAAAACCCTACAAGGAAAAGCTTTAGAGGACTTTCATGACACGCCGTTATATTGTCATCAAGGACAACAAAAAACCATGGCAGCGATAGAAAAAAGATTTTACTGGCCAACACTCAAAGCAGATATTATAAAATACTGTCAAGAATGCGACTCATGCAATAGACGTAAAACGTCTCCGCACTTCAAGAAAGCGCCATTGCAAAAATTCACCCCGGTAAGCAAACCATGGGAAATTACGTCGATGGACATAGTAGGTCCGCTTGTAACGTCAGACAGGGGAAACAAATATTTATTGACTTTCCAAGACCATCTGACAAAATACTGTGAGGCTATACCAGTGCCCGATCAGACGGCGCAAACTATAGCCCGAGCGTTTGTAGAGGAAATAGTGTGCAGACATGGCTCCCCACAAAAATTACTCACAGACAGAGGAAGTAACTTCATGTCTAAACTGATGAAAGAAGTATGAGAAATTTTAAACATAAAAAAGATTCACACTGCAAGCTATGCACCCACATCAAATGGACAAATCGAGAGAATGCACAGAGTTATTAAAGACATGCTTTCCCACTACATTTCAGACAACCAAAGACACTGGGATCAATGGATACCGTATGTCCTTATGGCATATAGGGGCAGCACCAACACTTCAACTGGATATAGTCCGTATTTTCTATTACACGGTCGCGAACAATCGCTACCAATAGATAAATTTATCGAGCCGAAAAGAAAACGGTACAATGTGGATGAAAATTATGCAGCCGAGCTAGAAGCCAGGCTAGCCCAAGTGTACGAAAAAGTACAATCTAATATAAATAGACGATAAAATAAAAAGATTTAACAAGTCGACAGATTACAGGGAATTTAACACAGGGGATCTGGTATACTTAAAAGATTTAAGTAATACAATTGGAGTATCAAAGAAGCTACAAAAAAGTTGGATAGGTCCATATATAGTTCAAGAAAAGGTAGGCCCAGTAACATACCTCATAAAAACGATAAAAGGAAAAAAAGAACAAGTGGTACATATAAATAGGTTAAAAAGATATTTTGGGGACGAGGGAATAGAAAATAAGGGTTTCGAAACAAATAAAGAAGTGATAGAAGAAGATGCAGCAATTGAGGAAGATACAGAACTCGAAGGAACGGGGGTAACCCCGGCACAAGTAGCAGCACTACCCCTTTGGGGAAA
Organism: Galerucella tenella; assembly: GCA_910591685.1. NCBI lineage: Eukaryota > Metazoa > Arthropoda > Insecta > Coleoptera > Chrysomelidae > Galerucella > Galerucella tenella. The sequence continues at coordinate 12,629 of CAJUYH010007155.1, forward strand.
CGCCGCAAGCCCTCAGCAAGCAAGACCTACCCCAAAAAGAAGGAGAATTAAAAGCACTAGACAAAGCGTACCTCTTAGAAGGTCGAGCAGAATACGTCAGCGTCACCACAGCCAACCTGACTTCGTGTGTAGCGCCACATATGCATATACGACCAGAGGTCGGAACCGCTATAGAGTGAGAAACAAGAATTAGTAGTCTACTTTCCCAATTCTTTCTCGTTTTCGTTCATTCTCTTCCAATTGGACTCAGCGGGAAAATTCTCAATATTTTTTTTATTGATACTCTCCGATACACGTTTTGAATATTTTTAACCTTTACACCCAAATCAATGACTGGTGGAGTGATACTACCACTAATCTACCGA
>CAJUYH010007155.1:13093-31298 GCA_910591685.1 Galerucella tenella
TTGCACCATTTCTCCTGTCCCATATACGCTACTGTGTCTGAGTTTGTTTTTCCTCTTAGCATCAACTGAGTCATTTCTTGCAAGGACAATTACCCCTAGTGGTTATGGCGGCAATTGCACCACCAATGGTCCAGAAGCCGTTGAAGCTTCACCTGCAAATGTGACGGCTGCTCCGGACGTTTGTTGATTAGCACCTATATTAGTGTTAGTAGGCATTTTTGTAGTTTGGTATATTTAATTTTAAATAAGCACACAGCACTAAACTAGCTTACCTTTTGTATAATCTCCTGAAAAAGAATCAAAACAAACAAAAACTCTTGGGGGGGGGGGGGTTGAGTTGGGTTGGTTGCGAGCTGGGGATGGTTGCGAGTTGGGTTGAGTTCGTTTTTTTTTTCTGCGGTTTGAGATTATGTACCTCTAGTGAAAGTATATTCCTTTGCAATTGTGAGAAAGAAAAAAAAAATATAGAATGAAATTTATTTTAATTATGGTCTAAAACCAATAGGTCACTAATTGGAAATAAAAAATAAAAGTAATAATTTACTGATAAAATAGTAATTGACTTCTTGTTTATTTATGCTTAATTATTATAACTTGAATATAATAGAATTTCTTTTTATAGCTAAGACGGGAAAAAAAAATTGCAAATAATTATTTTAATAAAACTAAGTTCTAAGAGACGGCCCTGTCTATTCAAATGATTCCACTCTCTTTATATTTCTTGTTACCTTGCATCCACAAGCATTTCACAAAAAATAGTAAAGAATACCTACTCAGCGAAATTACTGTGACAAAACAAAGCTAGATATTTTTCATATTATGAACTAACGTTGTATATGCAAATTTTTTTCCTTCTTGCAATTTATTATTTATATGTAACTGTACTGTTACGCTAATTTTATTAAATATTATTGCATTAAAAACAATAATTTATAGATTTCAAAAATTAAAACTGAAATTTGTCTATGGGAGCGGAGGAATGTGGTAATGACGTAACCCTTTGTTCTTCCATCTATCAATACTAAAAGAAAAATAAAAAAAAATCCGAAAACCGCTGTCACCAATGTAATATCCAGTAAAACTAATGTATATGCAAATTTTTTTTTCTGAAAATAACAAGAAGGCAGCGTAGCTGGCTGTCATCACCCACGAGTACGTGGGAAACAGGAATCAACGACTCCTGTAAGAAAAGTCCGAAAGGATAGATCCGGCCTCCGCTGCTATCAGTTGTTGTTGATAATGAGAGGTCTTTGTGTGTAGGGTTCAGGATAAGGTATTACTAATTATGCATGAAAACAAACTAAACGTTATCGAATTTAAATGGGTTTATTATAAAAAAGAAAACCAAAAAATAGAGAGTAAATCATGAAATATAATATTAAATACTTAATAGAAACTAGATAATGAAAATAATAATAATTAAATACTGGTAATATATATTATTATAAAAAGAATATGATTATGATAATGAATTCAGTTAATTGTAAATGGGCGAGAAACGTATTATAGATTATATATGAAAACTTAATAGCTTGTATTGTTAAATGAACTTTCTATTTGCAAACCTTTCGGTGTGGGCTAAATGCTCCTCACCCCTCAGCTTTGAGGATTTCGACTGAATCCCTTATAACAGTAAATATCAAATAAATATAAAATTCCAGAATAAAATATAAAAACAATATGTGCATGAGGTGGCAATAGAATACGGGCTAACCAAACTACAAAAATATTTGTTTCACAGTTAGTATAAGATTCAAGCAGACTCACCAATGTGCAGGTAGGGCGCTCTTCAATGATGCTGAAGACTTCTTATCCGGCTTATTCGTTGACACCAACACACGTATCGGACGGGGTAGACTTTTTATCGTACCTATTTGCCTCTAGCAAATCTTATTTGGCCGTTCACTACCCTCTTTACCGAATTACTCTTTAAGCGCATACAGTAGACGCTCTCTTTTAAAAACCCTTCAAGTGTCGCAACGAAACTTATTTTGAACTCCGCACTACTCTTGTCTTACAAGTCAAAATATAACTCTGGATTTTTCCAGATGACCGCTAACCGCGAACTCTATGGGGCAACCGCTCGCAACCGTGTTCGGGACCCAACTCCTTGTCTTTTTTTCTGTCTCGTCCAGCTTTGGGCAATTTTTGCCCAGTCAGCTTTTCACCACTTTTTCCTTCCTTGCTTTCTTATTGGACACACGTGTACTTTGTAACCCACGATCGCTTTGCTACATCAGCGAACTCGTGTTTTCGAAACTGGGTACCTTTAGGTTTACTTTGTAAGTATGTCACTTTGCATTGTCAGCATTGTTTAGTCTGATTGAAATATGCTACGCTACTTGAATTTAACTTATATTTTTATGAAGTTAATTTTGTTTTGAATATGTATACTTGAAATTTGTTATACAGGGTGATGTTTTCCATAATTCCACCATTGGTACTTGTATTGTTCGATTAACCGGCAGATTTGAACCGTCCTTTTAGCACTTCACTTTATTACCGTCACATTAGTAGCTTCCTGTGTATTTATTGAATCCGAAGGGTTTCTTGAACTTGCAAGAGGCTTAGCCACAACTCGTTCAATTACCCGACAGATTTAGACGTTCGTTCCGTGGTTCAATACATTCTATTAGTAACTTCCCGTGTCTCCGTTGAATCCCAAGGGTTTCTTAAACTTGCAAGAGGCTTAGCCACAACTCGTTCAAATACCTGGCAGATTCAGACGTTCGTTCCGTGGTTCAATATATTTTATTAGTAGCTCCCCGTGTCTTTATTGAATCCGAAGGGTTTCTTGAACTTGCAAGAGGCTCAGCCACAACTCGTTCAATTACCCGGCAGATTAAGACGTTCGTTCCGTGGTTCTATACATTTTATTAGTAACTTCCCGTGTCTCCGTTGAATCCTAAGGGTTTCTTGAACTTGCAAGAGGCTTAGCCACAACTCGTTCACATACCCGGCAGATTCAGACGTTCTATCACCATTCCGTGGATCATTCATTTCATTATTATCGCATTTCAGTAGGTTTCCGTGACTCCTTTGAATCCAAAGGGTTTCCCGAACTTGCAAGAGGCTTAGCCACAACTTGTTCGGTTACCCGGCTGATTTAAGTTGTATTTGATAAATTGACCGGCCTCGACCGTTTCGTCCGTTACTATATTTTCCCCTTTATTTGTCTCATCCCTGTAGATTCAGAATTAAAAGGACCACAGAGTATTAATAGACTAGAGGATTCAAATGCTGTTTCATTTGTTATCAACCGTAAACTATAAATTAAAGGACCGATATTTGAAACATCCGTGTTGTAAATTTGATAGACAGATAGGTAAATTGTAAAGGTAAATTCAACAAGACCCCTGGAATTTTCCGTAACCTCCATCTGAGGCTATCTGGAACTCTTGACGCTAAGGGTCAAGGGGCCGTGGAGCAAACCACGTTAAAAATCTGGCGCCCGAGCATTCCGTCGAAGGATTTAAAGTCAAGGGTGGCCTTAGTGACTTGTTCGTGTGGCAGGAGCCACGTGAAGGAAGAAAACGCGTTACAAACTTTCTACTACCTTTTGTGCTATACCTTTTTGTGGTTTGTCTAAATTATCAAAATCTTTTACTCCCTTTGATTGTTTAATTGAATTTACTTCTGAAACTGTGCATATAATAGAATCACTTAAATCACATTGAAAATCCCATTTAAAATCATGGAAATCTACCTTCACTGGAAAAATTTCACAAAAATTCATACCAAAAATTATTGAAGGGACTACCAGAGCTGCACCGAGGCAAGAGTTATTTATAGACAAATAAACTGATTTGTTTGACCCCCCTTTGTTTAAAACTAACATTGCTTATTTATTATTAAAAAGCCATAAAAACGTGAAAATATTGGGAAATTTTGATATGAAAAAATGATTTATTCGAGTGTGAAAAAATTTGTTCTCCTTTATGCACACCTTCATACAATTGTTCTTCAGAAACTATAAAAGTCTACGAAGCACAATATAATATTTTGTTATAAAATATAACAATGCTATTTGGGTAAAAATTGTTTTCATTACCCAGAAAAAAACCTAACATCTTCAATAATATTCCATCACTTTAGAACAACGAATTAAATATTCGTAGTAAATCATTTGAAAGTTTTGACAGGAATTTACATTTCTTAAATAAGCCTATAGATTATTAGCCTGAAAAGATCTACTTTATACCGAAAAAATAAGTATTCTAGTATAATTATTGTACATTTATTGTTACGAGAAAAAAACTTATTTGCTACAAATCACATATTTCTTCACCCGTAAGAAATCACATTAGCCTACAAATTATATGGCAATTGAAACAAAGAATTCTCACCCCACCCATCCCTATTCTTGAGTAACGGTCACCACCTGTATACGTTTGGCGTTTGGCTATCTATCCATTATAGTAGATAATGTAAATAATACTGGCTGAAGGACCTCGGTCGATGACGATTTGGTTGTACCAATAAATGACGTTTATTATTATTATTAGAGATTTTAATGAAAATCGAATTGTGGATACACCAAAAAAATAAATATAAATAGTTCTCTAAGAGAAAAAGTATATTACTTAGGGAATAGGGAAAATAAAATGATAAATTTATTTAATGATTTAATGATTAACTTATACGAGTATGCATATACAATAATTTACTACCTAAATATTCAAAGATTTATTAAATTATTTAAATAATTTGCTAAATTATTTCTTTTGGCTGTAGCATCAATATTGCAATGAATATGATTTTCATTATTGTCCTCATTATTGTGATGTTTTTCTTATTTATTTAAACAGTTTTAACCGTGGGATAAAATTATACACTTACTATGGCTAATTAATATCGATTTATTAAAGAAACACTTACACACTATAATAATCTTAATTTATATACACACTACTTAATGTCTATTAATTTATCTACACTCCGTATTATAATTGTCCTAATTTATATTCAACACTATTTATATTCACTTCTGTTCACTCACTGTATACTGAACAACTGTTTACCGATTCAGTGTATACTGAACTGAAGATGTGTCGTGAGTTGTGTTTGAGTTTCAGTGTCTTGCCAGGGGTTGGAATCTGTTTTGAAAGTTTTTCTGATTGTCCAAACTTCTTTTGAAAGACGAATGCTAAACCTCGTGCATTTTTGGTATTGGCTGGGATGTTGTGTGCCAGTGAATAGTCTTCCGGGAGCGTTAACAAATCTTGTCGCTGCTCTGTAGTAACTCCAAATCTAGCTTTTCCGGTACCTCCATATGCGCCCATAAACTCTTCGAAGGCAGGGTCAGGATCTTCCCGGATATGGTTTACTCCTTCTTCTTGGTCATGGTCTCCTTCGAATGGCGCTAGTCGATTTTGGTAGACTACTTTCGGTTTTCCATTGGGAATCTTACTTATGCGATAGATGACGTCGTTGATCTTCTTCTTGATTAAGTATGGACCCTCCCAATATTTTTGTAGTTTTGGAGAAAAGCCTTTTCTCCTCGTTGGGTTGTGCAACCATACTCTGTCCCCCTCTTTGAAACTGTCTTCAGTAGCCTGCGTGTCGTACCGTTTTTTCATTCTGTCGCTGGCAACTTGGAGATTCGTTCGAACCAATTCGTGTACATCGTCCATCCTTTTTCTCAACTGGATCACGTAGTCTTCTCCCGCTAGATCTTCTCCAGGACGACAACCAAATTCCAGGTCACAAGGAAGTCTCATTTCGGGTCCAAATAGGATTTTCGCAGGTGTTTCACCTGTGGACTCATTGATGGCAGATCGATACGCCAATGCAAATAGGGAACGGTACTGGTCCCAATCTTTTTGGTGGCTGGAAACTACTTTGGACAGGTATTTTCCTATGGTCCTGTTCATTCTTTCGACCATTCCGTCTGACTGTGGATGCAACGCCGTTGTCCTGGTCTTCTTCATTCCCAGCTTCTCACAAATTTCCTGGAATACATGGCTTTCGAAATTACTTCCCTGATCGCTGTGAACTTCCAAGGGCACTCCATATCGGCTAATGAATTCTTTTACCCATACATCCGCGACCGTTGTGGCCTCTTGGTTCGGAATCGCGTAAACTTCTACCCATTTGGTGAAATAATCCATCACGACCAGAATGTATTTACCACCATTTTCTGTCGTCGGAAATGGTCCAGCGATATCTAATGTGATCCTTTCGAATGGGCTTCCAACATTATATTGTTTCATGGGAGCCTTTCTCTTGCGATGTGGTCCATTACTCGTAGCACAATTCGTACACTTCTTACACCAGACCTTCACATCGTCGGAGCTGTTCATCCAATAAAACCTTTCACGGATACGCTGAAGGGTTTTCTTCACTCCCAGATGACCTCCTGATGGACTGTCGTGTAATTTCCTCAGTACCTCAGCTGCTCTCGATCTCGGGATAACTATTTGTCGTCTATTTTCGGAACCATCATCGTTTTCAAGGACTCGTTCCAACAGGCCTTTTTCTAGGACAAGGGAGTCCCACTGAGCCCAATATGCCTTCAGTGTTGGTGAAAATCTTGAAACTTCTTGCCAGGTAGGTCGCCGATTTTCTTGCTTCCATTGCCGGATCATCTTTAGGTGTCTCTTATCCTGGTGGGTGAGCATTCTTCAGTGCTTACTGTAGTTCTTGAAACTACAACTTCCTCAGATTCCACCTTGTTGCAGAGAAGAACGTTTTATGCCACTGGATTTGGTTCCAACACCCACTAGGGCGCTGGGACCAAATCGCAGTGCAAGGGTCCACCTACCTTTCGGCATAAGACCTGTGACCACACGCCATCCAGCCAATCCACTGACAAGTTGAACACCATCCCATCACCTCACTTCAAAAATTAGCAGGGTCGGAATTTTGTTTCTTTATTGATTTAATTCTAGATTAGTATTTTACAGTAAGGTTAGTACAATTAACAAAATATATATCAGAATAAGGTTAATAAAGTAGCTCGTAAATCGTGTTCTAATGCAAAGCATATAAAATAAAAATAACAAAATAGATATATATATAAAATGTTGTGTTGTGGTGTATGTGTGTATTAGATGTCTTCGTCATCGTCAAGTATCATGTCGTCCCCCCATTGGTTTATCCAACTGACGACCTCTCGGTCGTTCAGATCGATATCCTTTTGGGGGTATGTCATTTGTTTCGTAATTAGTCTGTTCGTTAGTAGTTGTCTGGCATTGTATCTTTGAGTTAGTGTGCAGTCGAGTATTATGTGTTTTTGGTAGTTTAATACTCATGTCAGTGTTAGCGAGGCGAGTCTTTGTTGTGGTTTTTTTTGTTTTGTGTTTGTGTTGTAGTTAGGTGTAGTGTGGTGTTGTGTTGTTGTGTGTGTGTGTTGTTGTTGTTTATTGGCTGTAGTTTGTTTGCCTTCTCAGCTCTTCTAGTTTCCTCTGGTACAGTGGGCATCTAGTATCTTTTGCTTGGTGTCCTCTGGGCTGGAGTCTCAACATTTCGCAATTTATGCAGTTGAATTGTTCATTTATGCATTTGCTACCATCGTGCCTCTGTCCACATTTATAACAGGTTGGTCTTTCATCTTTGCAAAATTTATTGACATGTCCATATCTACAACACCTGTAGCATAGCGCCACCGACATGTGTTCTTCCACATATATTCTTGACAGATCATAATATATGTATCCTTGTTTCATTATCTCCTTGGTTAAGTTGATGGGAGCTTGTAGGATCATATTAATTTTGTAGGGATTCCTACATACCCTGGTAGTTAGGATTTCAATCTGCTCCATTTCTCTGCCATATTTATCCTCTAGCTCTTCGTTCTCATACTTGAGCCATTCTATGAGCTCCTCCAGTTTTGTATCTCTGGGCATTCCTGTTAGTACCATTGCTGGTTCGTTTGATCTTGTGGCATCCTTCAATTCCAGTTTGTTTGTCCGTTGCGCTCTATTTAGTATGTCCTCATGTTTTTCTTTTGACTCGGTGGCAACTATAATGCCCGTTCTAGTGCGCCGGATATAAGCTCCTTCCATTTCTGTCGGTTTTAAAATTTTTTTGAGTTCCGACATAGTTTGTGCCTGTGTATCGCTGTCTGTTCCACCACCTTGTTGCAGTGGGAATAGTCTGATTGGCATGGTCGTCTAGACAGGGAGTCGGCTTTTCGGCGACACACACCAGCTCGTAGGAGTTCTTGGTTTGCTGGAGTCCTAGGGCGCTTACAGGAGCTGCGTACATGTCCTAGCTCGCCACAATTCCAGCATCTAATCTTCCTCGGCTTTCGTTCTACCATGCTTTTTACCAAGTTGACTAACTGGTCAAATTTATCTTCGTCACCATCTTCTTGAACGGTCCTACCTTTGTTATATTCTGACGCCTTCGTGGCTGCTTCATATTCAAGAGCAGCAGTCAATGCATCGACCAATGTTTTGGGATGGGCTAAACGAAGCGTCCTCTGCATATCAGGGTCACGTAAGCCATCAATAAAGGCTTGGATGCCTAGACATTCCATCATGTTCTCTGGTGCCGATGGATAAGCAAATCGGACTGGTCGGGCAATATCCACTTCATACTCTTGAAGGGTTTCATCACGTCTCTGCTTTCGATTGTTCATATGAGATTGGTACAAGTGTTCTAGATGTTCGTGACCATATCGCATGTCCAACCTCTTCTTCAGCTGCTCAAAGTCATCCGTTTCTTCAAGAGGTATCGTCTGAAGCACATCCAAAGCATCTCCCCGAAGCGCGATGGTCAAGTTCACTGCCTTCTCCCTGTCGGACCAATTATTCGCTCTAGCGGCTGCTTCAAATTGTTCAACATAGTTGGTCCATGACATCTTTCCGTCGAACGTTTGGGCCTTGACTCGAGCAAAACTGCCAATATCTTCTATCTTGGGGAGTGTTTCTGGCTTGCAGGGTTTCATTTGCTCGATCTTCTTTTATTCTGCTGGCATGTCTTGTGCTCTTGAGTCTGCCATTTTCCTCTTCAACTCCTGGATTTCCTCCTCCATTGCTGTAATTGTATTCTCCATTTTCTCGATATTTGATTTAAGAGGGTAAATTTTATTTTCGACTTCAGTGGCAATGTCCTTTTTCATTGACAGAATATCAGCAGAAATATCATTCTTCATGTTAGAAATCTTCTCGTCTATATTAGCAGAAATTGACGAGATTAGGGTGGAGGACTCGTCATTGAATAAGAATGTTTCTGGATCCAAGTTTTCACTTTCCAGTGCTATTTTCAGTCTTTCGACTAATTCACTCATCTTCCCGGACGTTTCCAACTCGCGATTTTCTAATTCTGCTTTTAGTTCCGTCACTTTCAGGTCACATAGTCTCTTAGCCACTTTTACGTAATTATTTATTTATAGTACCCCACACCTGACACCAATGTAATGTTTTTCTTCTTTATTTAAACAGTTTTTACCGTGGGATAAAATCATACACTTACTATTGCTAATTAATATCGATTTATTAAAGAAACACTTACACACTATAATAATCTTAATTTATATACACACTACTTAATGTCTATTAATTTATCTACACTCCGTATCATAATTGTCCTAATTTATATTCAACACTATTTATATTCACTTCTGTTCACTCACTGTATACTGAAACTGTTTACCGATTCACTGTATACTGAACAACTACTTGATTCACTCGAAAACCCGCTATATATACCTAGTCCCTCGAATCTCTAGAAGTTTCGCGATAAACCATTGTATGGCCTGGTACATTTCTAGAACAGTCTGGATATTACCTGCGAAAGAACGATCGCATTTATCGTTTGCGACAGGACCGGCTTCGGAATTAGTGAGTTCGTAACATTATTATTTTGCCTCACTCTCAATTGTCCTTCTTCGATAAAATCATGAATATCTTGAAGATCAGTATAATCTTAACATTTATTATGTAATACTCCACATGCAATTACTGCTGATGGTATCATCTTTACATTATTCATGTCTAGGAACTTAAGAGGCTGGAATCTTCCAAAAAGGAGGGCAAAGGTTCTTTCAATAACCTGCCGGGTTTGGGAATGTTTAGTATTAAAGTCTCGTTCAATTTGTGTTGAACGATTTCTTTCGATATATGGTGGAATACACCATAAATTTAATGGGTGGGCTTTATCTCCCAATATAAATTCCTCTTGTTGAAAATAATTATTGGTATTTTCCAAAATATTTTGATAAATTGGCGAGTTTCTGAATATTCTCGCATCTTCAACTGACCCTGGGAAACCAATATAAGCATCGGTAAAACACAAACTAGGACTGCAAATTCCCTGTAGGGTCATGGCATAATTGCACTTTCTAGTAATGTAGACTTCTGAATTATTTTTAGGGGCTTTTATATTGATGTAAGTTCCATCAATGGAATGCCAGCCATTCTACAAAATGCATTTTTTATTCCATCTTTTTCTTCTTGTTAAGGCCAATGAACAACATTGTGAGCAACTTTATTTAAAGCTTTGACCACACGAGCAAATAAGTCGCTAACAAGGGACTTTCCAACATCGAAACGGTCGCCTAATGATCTGTAAAAAAATATAGGGGATGCCCAATGAAAAGTACAAAATGAAAAATGGTCGGCTATTGGACAAAGTTTTTATTTTAAAACATTATCAAAAGGCGCAATTTTTGAATAATAAAGACTTTTTCCAATAGCCGACTAATTTTCCCTTGCTAAAATACATATTAAATATAATTTACCTGAAGGAATCTGGTGTGGCCAAAATCCAAATTACTATTAATAACTACTTCCTAACATCAGTTGTATTTCGACCAATATCATGATTATTTTTCAACATTATGGTATTTTCTAGAGCAATAAATGCTTCTCTTGTTAAACGAAAATGTTTACGAAACTGGGTGTATGTAAAATTAGGTACTATTTCCTCAAAGTACTTTTTTATTCTGACAACTTTATTACGTTCCTTTAGAGAACCAGACACTATATGAAACAAGAAACAATTCCATTTCATTATTCTCGCTGTCATCACTATCTTCGCTCATTAATACCGAAATATCAAAAAAGTTACTTATATGCTTCATGGATAACATTTGAATTAATGCAACTTATTTTACTTTTTAAAAGCTTGAATGCTAATTTGTTTGGGCTACAACTACTTATAATAATATATCTATATTATTTTATTAGTATCTAATGGGTTAGGTTCTCTTGGTTAGGTGCTTTGCAACTAAAACCGAAAACATCTGATCAAATGAAACGTTGCCAGATGAATTATTAGTAAACAATAATTTATACTCTAAATTTTCAAAAATGGGCGATTATATATATGTACATTGGCTTAAGGAATTTATTGAAATACATTAAACCACAACCAAAGAGAATTGAAATAAGTAAGATTTTATAACTTGACGTAAATATTAAAAAAAATATGGCAACAGCGTAAACTACCAAAGAATACTAAAGTGTCCGGAAATTCCTCAACCGGAGAGTATCTTGTCAGATTACTATTTTATCCACGTTATCTAAAACCGAACGCACTCCAGGTACCAACAGTGTATCCTGTCTTTCCTAGCTCCCAGACAGATAAGGATACCAGTAGTCAAAAAAATCAAATAATATACTATGTGTACCAATGGCCGCAATAGGAACTGCGTTTCCGCTGACAGCTGGATTCTGGCAGTAGCGGTGATCCCTATTAGAAATTTTCGATAACAAAATGGAAACTAGTTATTCCTTTAAACAAAACTTACCCTCGAGAAATGAAGGGGACCCTACAAATGCAAAGGCAATTAAGCCTAATAGCAGAACACCAACATGAATGCTTCTTTCTTCCATGCTTTCATATAAAAGAAGGAAATTCCAAAAAAACGAACCAACTAGTTATTAACAAATGCTACCAACTGAAGAGAAATAAGAGAATCGACAACGACACCTAACCAACTTCTAAGATTTGGCCTGTGACTGCTTCACATTTAAGCTACTGCATCATAGAATTAACTTAACTAAATGACAGAACTCTACACGACCACTAATGTAGCAAACATTAATCCTAACCTACAAATACTATGAAAATATTCGCATGTTTTCTCCTATTGTTGACGTTTGTCAATATAATAAACAAACTAGTTAGCTATATTAATTATTGATTATGATTATTACAAAGGAAAATTGAAAAGAGGTAAGCATACATTTCATTAACATTATTTATGATTAATACTTGAATATTGATTTTAGGTTCTTGATATTAAAATAACTCATAGAAAAACTAAGTGTGGATTTATGCAGCAACATTTAACAATTATCAATTATCATTTAACAATCAACATTTATCATTTAACAATTAGTAAAACTGCCATCGTTTATGCAGACACAATTATTAATTAGGAGAAAATAGTAAGCATGCGCACAAGCCCCAGATTGTAGTTATTTACATAACCCAACATTTTCATGTCTATTTGTGCATTGGAACAATTTTGAAGATGTATAGTAAAATTGAAGGAGCTGAGACTTTTTTTCTTTTATTAATGATGCTGACGGCAAGTATGTTCTTATTGAACAAAGGCAGGGAATGGAGATGGGCTGTCAAGCCTATTAATAGGAAAAGAAAAGGGAATGTTTGAGAACCTCATTCAATCAATGGTTCTACAAAATCATGAGGAATTTCTTGCATACACCCGAATGACACCGAAACTTCTCGAAGTTTTGCTGAGGCAAGTGTGACCAGCACTACAAAAGAATCCTTCAAAAAATCCTTTACCGCCGGTCCACAGATTGCTGATAACTTTACAGTAACTATCTATATACCCTCCTTTTTTAAAGCTTCTGAATTGTACTAAAAAATGTATTTTCTAACTATCTGGCTGAAGGATGCTCCATGAAAGAAATCGACACTATTTAGGGCATACAACAGTTTCAGTGGTTATTAAGGAGACAACAAAAGCATTGTGGGATATATTGTCTCCTAATGTATTGAAAGTTCCTTCGGTAAAAGAGTGGGAGGCAATCGCTAGGGGCTTTTTTGAAAGATGGAATCTTCCAAATTGTATTGGGTCAATTGATGACATACACATCAATATCCAAGCACCAAAGCATTCTGGAACAACTTTTTTTAATTATAAGAAGAATTTCAGCATAGTGTTGATGGCAAGCTGTGATGCCTTTTACAGGTTTATTCTCATAGATATTGGTGCTGTGGTAACCATGATTCAAATGTATTCAGTTCGTCAGGGTTTGGAAATGCCATTCCCTCAAAAAAATTGAGGATTCCTCCCCCGAAAAATTTGCCAAACACAAATATAAAGTTTCCTCACTTTTTAATGCTGATTCGGCCTTTCCCTTGCACGAAAGTATCATGCGACCATACCCTGGACAAAATTTGAGCATAGATAAGAGGATATGCAATTACCGCCTCTCCAGGTCTAGGCGAACAATTGAGAATACTTTCGGAATTATTGCCAACAGATGGAGGATTCTCAGAAGGCCCTTACTTTGTGATTTGGAAACCTGTGAAAGGATTGTGCAAGCCACTGTAGTCCTTCACAATTTTGTTCAGCGTAGTGAACGTGAAATTCCTGAGTGTGAAAGAAGGTATTGTCCTACAGGCTATGTACAAAAACTGCAAGGAGGTTTAGAGAGACAAAATAATTTACGAAGTGTTGGAAGGGTTGGCTCCAATAACTCGAAAAAAAATTCCATAGAACTGAGGAATACTATTTGCGAGTATTTTATGTCCCCAGAGAGTAGTGTATCATGGCAAATGGATAAAATTTAAAAAGGATATGTGCCACAAAGTTTCATGGACAATGATCTTAACAATCTATAATACACATACTTTACATATCTCTTGTTTGTTTTTGTTTAAAATGTTTTTTTAAATATGCTTTTAATTTATGTTCTATTGTAAGTGACATTACTTATTTGCTTTTAATTTAGGTTCTATTTAAATTGAAATAAAAGTTTAAATTATTTCCAATTTTTATTCAAATCAATAAATATAATACTTTTCAATATTATATGACAAACCCAACGTTCCAACAAACTTGGAAAAATGATTAAAAAAAATACAGGAGATCAGAATGATCACTATACAATTCGTAAAACAAAATAAAATAATTCAGACTTAACTAAAATAATATCAACAAACTTGTAAAAATGACTAAATAAAAAATACAGGAGATCAGAATGATCACTATACAATGCGTAAAACAAAATAAAATAATTCTGACTTGACTAAAATAATATCAACAAACTTGTGAAAATGACTAAAAGAAAAATACAGATCACAATGATCACTATACAAAAGGTAAAGCAAAATAAAATAATTCAGACTTAACTAAAATAATAAATAAAAATAATATCACAAAAAATAGTCTATCATTAATCGGATATATCATCATCAAATAGGACCTTCTCAACAATTTTGACTCAGCCATATTTCTAATTTTTTTATTTTTTATTTGCATTAAATCATTCCCTACAGACTTCATCAAATTCATTGTGGATTCGTATTGATAATTTGTTGTTGTTGTTTCATTTGCATTAATTTTAGTTTTGAAATAATCATTGACATGATCGAAAGCTGATGAAAGTTTTGTCATAACATTATGCTCATCTATTTTTCTCCTCTTCTTTTTCAAAGGCGGGGCTTCATTTTTTGAGTCCATAATTTGGTTTGTTTTTTCAACTTCAACATTCTCTTTGTCTAAAAAAGTGATAACATTTTCTTGTATCTTTCCAACGAGTTGATGAAATTGGACAAAAAATTAATGAAACAAATATTACAATTGAATCACAAAAAATATACATCGATTAATGATACCACCAGTGCCATCTGACATTTGAGAAAATTGACCCAGTCTTGGATCGCTGGACTCATCAAATTCTAGCCCCTGGCTAGTATTCTCTCTGTTAGACACAATTTCCTCTGAGCCATTACTTTCAAACATCATATTCAATGAATCCCATGGGGATGCAGATCTCGAAGGCTCGGATTTTCTTTGAGGAGCGGCTATATTACCTACTGTTCTATAAAAATAAAATTCATAAATCAGTTTCATGAGATCAAAAATAAATACAAAATACAAACCTAGCTTTTGTATTGAAAAAGTTTATGGAAAGGGAAGAAAACTTTCTTGATTGCAAATCATAAAGTTCAGTTGTAATTTCAGTTCAGTTTGTAATTTCAAAAAATAGTCTTCTTCTAGTTATATAAAACATAATTAATCAAAAAGCTTGCTATATTTATGCATTAATAAAACTTACTTCCTCATGACAACATGTGTTTCTAAAAAACTCATTAATGAAAATAGATGCCATGTTTTAGTTTGTCCGGAACCTGATGGTAAAAACTTATCCTTTTTTCCTTTTACAGAGTATTTGGTTCTCGAGACGTTCCATCTACTTTGAGCATTTTTTACTGAAAAACATTGAAATGTCTTTTAAATACCTTGAAACGCTAAATTGCAGTGTGAATACTCACCATCAATATTTAGAGTTGAGGCAATTGTTATCCAGGCGTTTTCTCTCATATTTTTGTTATTAAAATGGATACTTCCTTTGTCATAAATGACGGGAAATTGTCGAACAAGATCGATAAGAGTAGCATCATCCATTTTTAGTGCAATTTGTAAATTAACAAACACACAGTCACCAGCTTTCCTATGAAAAAAGTGAGGTTAAATTTCAGGATCTGCGTACTAGAAATCAGAAAGGCAAAGCGGGAGTCTTGGAAAAAGTTCTGTGAGAGTATTTCTGATATACCTCGTAGTACTAGAATTCACAAGATTCTCTCTAAAGAGTCTATTGCCGAGATTGGGTCGATGAAGCGACCTGATGGCACTTTCACGACCTCTAGAAAAGAAACGTTAGAGCTTTTGATTAAAAATCACTTTCCTGGAAGTTTGACTCTGGATAACAATCGACCTCCGCACTTTGAGGGCGCCAGGCGGCCAAAAAATATCGATTGGGAGGCTGCCAAGGAAGTTATCACAGCACCGGCAGTTGAATGGGCAATCAAATCTTTTCAGCCCTTCAAATCTCCCGGTGAGGATGGCATATTTCCAGCTCTGCTGCAAAACGGACTGGAATTACTTCTACCCATCCTCATTAAACTGTATAGAGCTAGTCTGGCGTGGAATTACATACCACCCAGTTGGTTGGCGGCTAGGGTGGTATATATACCAAAAGTGGGCCGCACAGACCCACACCCTAAATCAGTCAGACCAATTAGCCTAACATCTTTCCTTCTCAAAGGACTTGAAAAAGCACTGGATTGCTACATCAGGCGGGTAGCTTTATATAATTCCCCCTTGAGCATCCATCAATATGCTTATCAAACTGGCAAATCAACAGATTTAGCTTTACACAACCTTGTTGAGAAAATCACACAATCCCTTAACAACAAGGAGATTGCGGTGGCCATATTTCTTGACATTGAAGGAGCATTTAACAATGCACTACCGACCTCCATTGGTTCAGCTTTGACTGAAAAGGGCATCAAACCAACCATTACTGGTTGGATATATGCCATGCTCACAAATAGGACAGCCACTACATCCCTTCAGAACGAGACCATCAGCTTCAAGGTTTCCAGGGGATGCCCACAAGGCGGAGTACTATCTCCCCTACTGTGGTCTATCTTAATGGATAACTTGCTTAGCGATCTCGAAAGAGAAGGGGTAGAACTGCAAGCGTATGCAGACGACCTTGTCATCTTGGCAAGGACCAAGTCAGGAAGGGTAGCATATAATACCCTCCAAAAGACGTTGGACGATGTTCACAGTTGGTGTCAGAGGGAACAGATGTCTGTTAACCCTGGCAAAACTGTAATAGTTCCCTTCACTAGAAAAAGGAAGTTGGAGGATCTTCCACCACTTTCCTACAATGGTGAGGTTATTCCATTTGCAGCGGAAGTAAAATATTTGGGGATTATCCTAGATAAGAAACTTACTTGGAACGCTCACTTGGAAAAAGTTATCCATAAGGCCAGACTATCTTTGTGGACATGTCGCAGGATCTGTGGAAAATCTTGGGGCTTGGGACCCAAACAAATCTATTGGATATATGTGATGATTGTTAGACCAATGATCACATATGGAGCTATTGCCTGGTGGCCAAAAGCTTTACAGCGAACGGCCCAAGCAAAGCTCTCTGGTTTACAGAGACAGGCCTGTCTGGCAATCACTGGTGCTATCAGCTCCACACCGTCAGCAGCCATGGAAATCCTTCTGGACCTACCTCCTCTCCATATATTTTTGGAAAGAGAGGCTAGATGGACAGCATACAGAATTGTACATATTTCTAAATGCACAAATCAGGCTTATGCAGAACGAAGCAGAATACTAGCGGACAGTGAAAGTCACAGTATTCTGGGAATGACCTCTGACATAATGCCTCCAACAGTAAACTACGACCTGCCTTACACCGTCCTAATTCCAAATAGAGATGAATGGGTCCTCCGTAAGGATGAACTATTAAGAGCAGACAGCTGTTGGTACACAGACGGCTCAAAAACACCCTCAGGCTCTGGTGCAGGTGTATACGGGCGCAGACAGAGACAGGACAGAAATTTCAACCTCTCTAGAATCCTATGCAACCGTATTTCAGGCGGAAATTTACGCCATTGTTTCATGTGTGGAGAGAGTGGAACAAGCCAATCTCATACACAGAACAATAAAAATTTTCTCGGACAGCCAAGCGGCTTTAAAAGCACTTAGCTCTTGCCGTGTAACGTCGAAATTGGTTTTAGACTGCCAAAAAAGACTCTCCTCAATAGGAGAACTCAATAAAGTATTGCTGGTCTGGATCCCTGGCCATTCTGGCATGGAAGGAAACGAGAAGGCAGACTTTCTTGCAAGGGAGGGTGCCGCACGTGTTTCTATCGGACCAGAACCCACAATTGGCATCGCAATAAGTTTTGCCAAACAAACACTAAATACCTGGACAGCAAGAAGAGCTTTAGACTTCTGGCATAATTTACCAGGATTGGTTCATTCAAAGGCTTTTATACATCCTTCGAAGTATGTCTCCAAACAAATGTTAGACCATAGCAGGCATGACCTACGTTGTCTAACAGGCCTTTTAACAGGCCACTGTCATCTGAATCATCATATGCTAAAACTTGGACTGTCGGAAGATCCGACTTGCCGTCTTTGTTTGGAAGATGATGAAACAGCAGAGCATATAATTTGTGCCTGCCCCGCCGCGGCTCGAATCAGGTATCTGATGTTTGGCAGGGTCTCTCTCTCGCCCTCGGACCT
>CAJUYH010007156.1:0-18203 GCA_910591685.1 Galerucella tenella
CTGTCCTTATTTCCATGATTCGTATTCTCTACAAAAAAATGCTTCTGGTTTCGATTTTCATCCCTCAGAAAGCTATTTACGCTTTCAAAAAACTTTTAGGGTGGAAATTTGACAATACATTAATTTTTCTTTCACAGTGTTTCTGAGAAAATGAAATACTCCGGTAACAGTGCTGCATCGACATTTTCACGTTCTTACATCGACTAATACAAAGTTTATTGTTACTTTGACCTTATCCTTTTCATAGAGCTCTGTAATAAGTCACGTGAATAAAATTCGCAGGACATGAACCGTGTCACTAAGTCGGGTGACAGAATTGTGGTTTTATTTGAGAGCATAAGGTTTGTTTTCAGTTCTTGGTGCATTTGAAATTTGTTCTTCTACAACCATTCAACTATATTCTACATGTTAGTTCCAAATGATGATTTTCAATGGCGTATGCAGGATTATGTTAAAGAAGGAGCAGGTGTAGATAAACCAAAAACACACCTAAATTGGATTAGATGGGAATGATAATTGGCCTATTTCTCTGCGACCTTTTTAGATCCATGATTCATGTCATTAATTTTGAAAATTATTTCGAAAATAAATTGATTTCCTGTAATTTTTTGTTACTTCAGTTTCAGATTATCCCCACTTGGAATTAAATTACTCGTAAATAAAATTCAATTCAATTAAAACTTTTGACCTGGTCATTAATGATTATTGTGATATTTCGGCCTTGAAAATGGAATCAAAGTTTTTCGAAAGGTTCTTAATGTATAAAACTTAACTAGAAATGATTGATATGTGGTTTTGGCTACTTTCTCTGTGAATGAAGAATCCACTCTACAGTCCATGCCTAAGGCATAAGGCCTGGTTTCCTCCACTCTTATTTGTTTTTTTGTCATCTCTTCCCATCTGCATATGTTCAACAGCTCTAGGTCCTTTTCTACTGCCTCTATTCATTTCTTTGTTGGTCTTCCTCTCTTTTGTTCACATCCAATTCCTCTTCTTATCTATTTTTCGCTATACCTTCCAATCTTCATATGTTCAACAGCTCTAGCTCCTTTTCTACTGCCCCTATCCACTTCTTTGTTGGTCTTCCTCTTACATCTAGTTCCTCTTCTTAGAACTTAATTTGTAGCTGGGTATTTGCAAGACTCTCGATATCCAGGTATACGTTGCACCTTACTACCGACGATATCGGAGGGCTTTCCTTTTATGCCATGAGATCCTGATTGGTTCTTATGATACACTCTATAAAAGACTGTCGGTCTTGTGATCGTTTGATAAATTCTATTTTTTGTTGTTTGTGATCCTACTCTCAATTTAAATGTCTCCAGTAGTGTACCTTGTTTTCTTTTGTTAATATTTTATTCATTTCTTCTGACTCAACATTTCTGTTATCAATATCAATTCCTAGGTAGCTTACTTCGTTTGTATTCTTTATTGTTAAAATACTCCGGAAACTCAAATTTTTGTCCAGTTTCAATTACCAACTCTGATTATCATGTATTTTGTTTTATTGTCATTTGACTATTCAACTGAAGAAACCTTTCTTCTGGACGATTTAAAACTTTTATTAGCTCCTTCCTACACCTTGTTAAGACCATTAAATCGTTTGTGACTACATATGGTTCCTTTTGTATGAATACTGCTCTCTATGGATACGTTTAGTGTAAAGTTGAATAAAGTTGTTGATATTGGGTCTCTCTGGCTCACTCCAGTTTTTGTTATGGAACTATATATCTGTTGTCCGTTTATAGAAACAGTATTTGTTGTATGTGTGTGTTAATTTTATCAACCTCATTATTTTTGCAGGTATCTTCAAGTGTTCCCAGCTTTTGTATATTTCATTTCTTTTTGGCTTATCGTATGCTTTCATTAAGTCTATAAAAACGACATTGTGCTGCTAGATTGAGCTCGAAGCTATTAAACAGTATTCGTTTTAGAGTGCATACTTGATCATTGGTTGACCTTCCTCTTCGAAATTCGCACTGGGTATCACCAGCTTGTCTTTATTCGTGGTGCCCAAGTCTGTTTTCAATAGTTTTGATATACATAAATTTGATATACAAATCAAGCAGTGAGATAGTTTTTGCTGACAGTTGGGACTTTTTTTTCAAAATTGGTATAATAATTGCTTCTGTCCATTGTTTGGGTAATACTTCTTTTTGTCATATCTGCGCTGTTAATTGATAAATTTGTTCTTCGAGTGATTCATCCCCTTCTTTCATTACCTCTGCAAGTATTCCATTTTTACCACTACTTTTATTACTTTATTATCTATCTTACTTATTCTCTGCTGTATGTTCATTTTCTACAATTGGGACTGTGTTATTATCCCTGTTTACTTATTAAATGGCTGCTTCTCCATTGTTGTAGGATCTTTCAAAATACTGTATCCACCGATTTCAGGTCTATGGTGATTTGAATCTAGACTACATTCTCCAGCCCAGCGCAGGTGTGGAAAGACCAATAATATTCCTAGGATAAATGGTGCACGAGCAATGGGCTACGTTAAAAATTGAGTACAAACATACAATTTTTACAAAAAAACTAGCCGACGTGGATACAGCTGTTTTAACACCTCAGATTCAATTTTATTCTTATTTTGTTGTACCGTGATATCAGGTTGAAGTCCTTCATTTTGTTATGTCTTGCCGATTTTGCGGTTATGTGTGTTCCGGTCTTTACTCTAGATACCGGGTCATCCGTGATCCCGCACGTTGTGGTACAGTTTATACAATCTCAATTAGAGAACCAGAAAAAATGTGTGTCTCGTGATTTCAAATTATTTTTTGGTTGTCGAGTTAAAATAGTACACACTATACTATAGTATATTATTATCTTTATCATTGCAACAAAAATTATTGGGTACTTTTATTGCAATATTATCAAATTTTCAGATGTCACATACTAGTAGATGGTCATAATTTGCGAGAATCTTTGGAAAAAGT
The DNA here is from genome assembly GCA_910591685.1 of Galerucella tenella. Classification (NCBI taxonomy): domain Eukaryota; kingdom Metazoa; phylum Arthropoda; class Insecta; order Coleoptera; family Chrysomelidae; genus Galerucella; species Galerucella tenella. The sequence goes on from CAJUYH010007156.1 coordinate 2,943, forward strand.
GGAGTTTTCTCTAGTTTTGGAATTATGGTTTAGCGATACATCACCCGTATCAATGGTGATGGTTTCTCAAAGGATATTACAACTTAATATGTCGCCGATAGAAGGTCTACATCACCATTTACCAGTTTTGTTCGATTATTTTCATTTATCCGCCATTTCATTGACTGTCCACACTGCGTTGACTGCCTTACATCAACCTTCTATAAAGTGAGTGAGATATTCACCAAAACAAGCGTACATAAAACTGAATAAATTATTAAAATTCTATTAATTATTTTGAATGTTTTGGAATGAAGAAACAACTACTCCTCTAGCTGCTACATGCCCCATAAGTTATTAAATTACATAAAGAAAATGTGATACAATTCCACGATTTTGCATCATTATAAATGCAAGCTAGATCCTTTTCCATGAGAGCGATCTCGTCTCGACTTTGTCACGTTTTCTGTTGAAGTGTAATTAAGTAAAGTGTAGACGCAGTCTCTTCTTCTCAGTAAAACATTGAAATTTGAATATGCGAGGTGTGGTAGTGGAAAATATATTCGCTAATTATCCTAATCCTCGTAATTTCGAATTATATAAATGCCCTTTGTGCATATGGGATGATAATAATAAACATTTTTGTAATAGTTAATTGTTTTATGTTCATTTATGTTTTAGGAAGAGCCTACTACGATATATGCAAAGCTGGTAAGTAACTAGATTCCAAGAAACTAATACTGCAAACATGTACCGCAAGAAATTTTATTGAACCCCTTACAGACATCCTAATTTCACGATGAAAAGACGATGATGTCATTTTTAGTTACTTTCCTGCTCATCAGAAACCTTAAAACCAGTAAATTTTCATTCTCCATAATAAAACTGTTCACATCCAAAATATTTCCATTGCGCTACTTGGTATGTTCTTGGTCTTTGCTTCAGTTTAGTTATCTGCTTTCATTTCACTATTTGCATGGACCCTTTTGTCTTCCCCTATAGGATATTTCCATAGACTTCCCATCTTCCTCTCTTTCTTATAATTTATGTCGCATAATATGTCCTGACCATTGAAGCCTGCCTGTCTTTATACACCCTATCATATTCTCTTCTTGAAGCACCTGTCCTATTTCTTTATTTTCTTCCGTCGCATTTCTCCAGAATTGTTCTTAATATTCTGCCCAGTATCTTGGTAACGTTTTTTGTTAATGTTTCAGCGCTCCAAAACATTCGAAATCTTGGAACAAAATTCGAACAGCACAATGTTCGTCATTAACGGATCCCGTCCTACCAGTGAGTAGTAATAAGATTTATAGCAGAATTCACGAATCACCGCAAATACATTTAGAAGCCTATAACGTTTTAGTAGATTCTAGCAATAATCTTAAAAATACTATAAAAGAATATAAATCATTGTTGCAACAAAGAGAAGAGAACGTTTCGGAAAGTTATGATACTCTTGTCGTCAAGTACAATGAATACGATAGCACCAAGGTAAGAATTATGTTTCTGCAAGGATATGTGAATTAATTCTTAAACTTTTGATGTACACTTTGGCAAATAAAGGAATGGATGTGAAATAGGTGCATCCTTTTTTATCGCGATAAAAACTCCTCTTCCTCAATATCTAGTAAACGGACGTCACTTTTACACAATGACAATGAGTTGCAAGTTTGGTTACTTATAATTTAAGTTGTTCATCCATATATTCTGTCGTTAATTTATCTCGCCAAAAAACACTCAAGCTTTTCTTTTATCAGATAAATTTCTTTTTAACTCAAAGTTTTGCCAATTACTAAATTTGCTCGAAAAACTGACATTAGATTAAATTCGTTTTTTTCGTAAAATAAGTGATTGGCAAAACTGTTTCGTTGCAGAGAGAAATTTATCCGATAAAAAAAAGCTCTTGTGTTTTTACCTACTGTTGATAAAAAGTTGATAACTGTAAAAGTCAATCTGATGTTAGATTTACATATCAAGTTTAATTAAACTAACCTAACATTGAAAACATCCAATCATTCACATTTGAATATGGAACAATTCATTAATGAATACAAATAGCGGATACTACTACTTGCGTCTCTTACAGCAGTAAGCGGGAGAAGCGGGCCCCATTTCGGCATTCCCGTTCAAAATAGCTTAACGAATATGTTACTCTTGAAGAAACAATGAATTTAAAAGCACCAAAAAAAAACTTGTAAATATAGGAAGATGATCGAATGTCAATAAACGTCAAAACAAACTGGGAAATTTTACCAGTTGACCTGACAACGTCTTGAAAATATAGGATAGCAGAACCCTATATTTTCTGAAGGCTTGAAACGAGATCTATTTAGTTTCTCACAACAACTAGGCCAAGATCATTAGTTTGAAATTTAGAGAGAATTGCAGATGTTTTAAAATGGATTTAGCATAAAATATAAAAAAATTGTAAATTTCACAAAAAGTATAATATGTAGGTATAGGACACGCTTACACCATTCGAAAGAGGACATTTTTTCAAATATAATCAATTAAAATACAGGATGTTCCATTTAAAATAAGCCTGATACTGCACATTGAATGATCTAATAATAAAACTGAAAATTTTCAATACCATGTGAAGAGATATTTAGTATATTTAACGAATCTCCAACTATTCAGATGTAATGGCATATTTGCTAGAATTTTTTATATCAATGAGTTATTAATTTTTTTCGAAATGTTCACATTTTCACAAAAGTCAGCATAACTCGGAACCCTCTCTATTTAGGTATAGGGAACCATCATGAAGGAGTATCATATTTTCTAGGGCCAATCAGAAAATGCAATAAAATATAGGATGTTCCATGAGAAAAAATATATCTTTGATACGCCACACTTTATTGGAACACCCTGTATATTTCAAAATATTTTCAAATTATAGTTTAAAATGGAGTTAAATTTGTGATTTAAAAGATTTTCCGAAAATTTTATATTTTCTTCGATATTTGTCCGGTCCCGGACTTTTGCCGAACTCTGTATGAGGCAAATAGGGAATGGGGAATCTTCATTATTTTCTACTCCAAACAAAAAATGAAAAATATCAAAACCTAAAACAGTTTGAAATATTGGAATTCCCGCTACCTGCTTCATTGAGTAAATATCTGCATTCTTATTTCGTATAGATTTATATTGTTCTAACAGGTATTATTGAACAGTAATAAATACTATGAATACATTCATTTACGTATCCTGAATAATTAAGGAATGTTACTGGATATATTTTTTATTCTGGTTACAGAATTTAGAACTTTGATTATTTACCGCACTAATTCACCAACTGCATATTACCCTCTTTGTCATCCGAATACTTTCTCATTTCAACTTCGTGCCTCTCGTAAGTTTTTCGACATTCACTCCTGTATTTGCTAAACTGTATCTATTATAGATTTGAGTGATATTTGGGGATTTAACTTGCCTTTAGGTAACTTGCAATTGCAATTTCATTGGTTTCAAGATGTCATTTCTATTGTTTTCAAGGCACCATTTTCGTAGACCGGTAGCCCATGACACGTGTAGGCTTCATTATTTTAAATGAAAGCCGTTCTCACCATCGAGTAAAATGTGAAAAACAAGTAGAATAAGGCTATTGCACAAGACCCAAACTTGCTAACCAACGCTACAGGGGAAATTTAAAATTATATTTGGGAAATTATAAACAAATTCACATTAAACACGATGGTGAAAACAGCTTCATTTAAAATGATTGAGCCTATATAGGTTACCGGTTTAAAGGAAGAAATCTAGTTACATTTCATACACCAACTAACTATATGATTTATTATTGACAGGAGATTTTTAAATGCTCCATTATCTCTTCTAAGATAATGCTTCCTGAACCAATTCTACTGCCAAATTTATGTTTCTTTTCCTTCTATTGAACTAAGGCTTCTATTGAAGCAAGGCAGCTATGATGAATTTTACAGATTGCTTTTCTCATCTTTGCTGTTTTCATTTTAATTTATTATACAGGGTGTTTTCAAATGACACTTACAACGTTTGCATGTAGATGCCTATCGTAAAATTGGAAAAAAATGATATAGGGATTTAGGGGTCCAGCCCATTAACGTGAAAACTATCGAGGAATACAAAAAAAATTAATATAGCTTCAAATACCTGTGGCGTAAAAAAGGGGAAGGTGATAGATTCTTCCAATAGTACACCACTGGATCAAGGATTAAAAAACAACCTGTCAAATGTCAAATCAATTTATGCATCCATCTTAAAATTATCAAATCGAAACATTTAAATTTTCATAACTCTAACTCCCCGTATTTCGAAAAGTAAATAGCCTGGACCCCTCAATCCCTATATCATTTTGTCCAATTTTACGAAAGTTATCTACATGCAAACGTCGTAAGTGTGTTTTGGAAACACCCTGTATATTACCTATATTTTTTATATCAGAAAAATTATAAATTCACTTTTCTCTCTCTACTCTGTTGGTTTGGTATTGTTGTCACACGTCATAAAAATTGCATCTTTTGCAAGAACCCTCGAGCTTTCAGTGCCCATACACTGTTCTGTCCTTGAAATTATATACGTTCAATGCTTAGGATGCAATGATTTTCTTATATTAAATTTTTTCACTTCAAAATGAAATTATTTAATTCAATCATAACATAATTGGTTTTCAGTTGATGAAAAAACGGCCTTACAAACAAAATTCCGGACTTGTTGAAGTATGTACTGAAAATATTAAATTATGGAATTACTTTCTATTGACATTTAGTTGTAAGATTGCAATTCAACAATATTTAAGTAAGAAGCATCATAATTTGAGAGTAAGAAGATTCGCCGAACTGTTTTTTCTCATTTATAACCCCAGAAGTTCAGCCTTTGGATGTAACGACACGAATTATCAAAATTATCTACTTATTTCAGAAATAGCACGAAGGTAAATCCAATTTTGAGAAATTATACTGTATAAAATATTTGTCCTAATTTATACCTGAATCTATTTCTAATGAGTTAAATGATAGGTTAAACTTTGTAGGTTATAAAAGTCCTAATTTAGTCTCATGACCTGCTCTTGAAAGTTGTCAATTTTCAACTAGATGTTGGCATCCCAGGTTTGATGGCACCCTGCCAATTTTAGCGACTTTTAGTTGAATTTAATTGAGACCAAATCCACAAATCTACTCTGTAGCATCGTTGTAATAATATCAGAGTCCAAGCTGCAGATGGAGTTCAACATTGAAATTATTTTTATCTACGACCACCTTCAAAATTAGTCATTTACGTACCAAAAAAAATATGTGTGAAATCATACATTATACATACGTTAAAAAACGCTTTTTAAATGGGGTTTTCATTTTAACACTCTTTTTTAGCTACGTGATTGGTATCTAGTTGCCTTGAATTTAGTAGTTTGTTGTACCTATAAACTTTTGTGCTGTCAGTAAGTTTGACAGATGTGTCCGACATACACTAATTTTAAATGGAAGAACCTCGTGAAGAATGCATTTCTTCGGATGGCACACCACCTGAAATTAGAATTCGCTGTGTATATATTTGTTCATAGAAAATTTATTTTTATGTTCTTTAACCCCTTTAGAGCACATTTTTTTTTCTTCACGTGGTCGTAGATAAAGTTTTGTATGATACTTGTGCTGATATACCTATTCCTCACTTTTGCAATGATCCTATATTGTACGAAATGTATTCTGCGTTGCAGATCAAAATATACACAAATATTACCTCCTCTACCCATACATTGTGTAGCTCTGGATGGGGAAAGTACAACGATGCCAATAATTTTCGAAGATCAATATCAAGATCCTTTTGAAGCGAAGAAAAGAGCTAGTGAAGATGTTGGTTTTAATCAAATTCAAGGTACGTGCACCTTCCCATTTTGACAGATACTGAAGTGTAACATTTAATCCCTTATATTGACGAAAGTCCCGGAAGAATGGAATTGCTAATAAATAATTTAATTTCGGTATAATTTGTTTTTAAACGTAGGTATTAGTTAGCAGGCAAATTTTGTAACTGTTTTTTGATTAAAATTTATGTAATAGACATCTTTATCTAATAAACAATCATTATTTAAAAAAAAAAACAAAAAAGGTAGAACGTGTCGCGGGACACACGGTAGGAACTTTAGTTCCTTTTAAGCAAAAGTTATGTAATACATCTGACGATATAGATAAACAATTTGCATATTCTTTGGTGATTGAGTAGTAAGCACACCAGACTCTCACGCGGTAGACCCGGGTTCGATTCCCCGCGAGGAATTTTTTTTTATTGTTAATGAAATAATCATTCTGCTTGATATTAATAACGACAGGTAGACGTTTGGAATATGTAGCAGAATATTCATTATTATAGATAATGGTACGGTACCCTCCATGAGGGAGTCCGACTGGCAACATCTACTTATAACAGCAACGTATATTTAAAAAAGGAAACCGTAGCATTATACAAATTGGACATTCGTTTACCACAAAATTAGTGGAAACATAAAATTGAATTGTTAAATTTTTAATCTGAAGTTATATTACAGTTTATAGAAATTTTTATTTTCTAGATTTTTTCCTAAGTGGATCGTAGAAAAAATATGCTGCTCGACTCGTGTGGATTGTCCATATCGCACTTGAACGATTGAGCACTCCGCCTACGGCGTCGTGCTCCATCTTCGTCCTCGTGCGATATGGCCATCATATCCACACTAGTTGCACAAACTACAATTTCTTTCAAAATATGCCCTTTTACATTTAAAAACTACCTGCCAAATGTCAAATCAATTTATCTATCCATTTTAAAGTTATCGAATTAAAACATTCAAGTTTTCAAAATTTCAACACCCTGTATTTCGAAAAGTAGCTAGACCCCTTAATCGCGCAAAAAAAATTATGGAAATAATAGTAAAAATTTATCTGAACAAATTCAAGTAGATCACTAGCACTGCGAATACCAGCTTCGCATAGAATTTCAATATAGCATCGGTGGTTCAGTGGTTAGAATGCTCGCATTGCACGCGGGCGGCCCGGGTTCGAATCCGGCCAGGAGCATATTTATTATTATGAATCGCTGCTTCGTAAACGAGAGAGAGACACGCAAAAGCAAGGCACATAACGAAGCAATGTAACATAACGCAGCGTAACGTAACGCGTAACGGTCAGATCTTTTGCGTCGCGACCCCTGGTCGCTCAAACATAACCTGGCGTAAAGAACTAAAGTTCCAATAACTATTTATTGGAAATCGATTCTTTTTCGTAGTAATTATATTTCATATATCACATGAATCTGCTTCACTTTTCAATAAAATAGTTATTTTTTCAGGTAATGACATCTGGACGGAACCACCGAAAGTAGATCTAGATGAAACAAATTGTTCGTGTGGAATAGGAAAACTTTGGACAAACAAAATGGGCTCCATAAAAACTTTACTCGGAAATGATTTATACAACTTAGGAGACCCTTCGTCCTTCACCATTCCAGCTAGACATAGCAAATCTTTGGATCATCTACAAATGTGTTCAACAAATAACTATCATTATACTTTAAGTAATCGTGGACAAAGATCATGTCAAAATAGAGAAAAATTAGTATTTTGCCAAACGGAACCAAGTTTAAAAAACGTAGCTAGCGAACATAATATGAGTAACAGGGTATATTTTTCGAATAAGGATAAAGACACTATTTATAATACGAATTGTAATAAAACGAAAACCTCTGTGAAATATCTGAGTAAAGAGTTAACTTCAATTGGTATTGACATAGATAGTTATATTGTAGAAAAGAAATACAAGCAATTTAGCATAAAGAATTTGTCTAACGTTAAAGAGCAGTATAACACGTTGGTGAAGTCTTTAAGCGGTACTCCTTCGGAAAGCGTTCAAAATATTTTCAGATCCCATTCTGCTCATTCGTTTTCTCCAAAAGAAAAAGTTACCAATGGAATTAATAAATTCAACTCCTTATTATTGAAAGGAAATCACCAGCCTATCAAAATTGACTATGGAATTGAAAATCAAAACAAAAAATCTCTAATGAACGGTAGTCACCTATCTACAAGTAGTTCCACTGAAACCTTACCCTTACCAAAGCATAAAGCAGGATTTAAATGCGGAAATTTAATCAACGGGATCAGGAAAGTGAAAAGCGCTTCCTGCTTGTCTGAAGAAGTGGTCAAACAAACTTTATCCTGTACTGAATCACTGCCAAACATCACATCGAAACTCGAAGAAAGACTTTATCCGGAAATGAAATACTGCAGCAGCTCGACTTCTTCGAGCACGACTGAACAAAGTGGATGGATAACATCTAGAAGTAGTTCAATAGGTAAATTTGTCTATTCATACAATAACTTTTCAGCCCCTATTAGCCCTATCAGCTTCAGATTCCTTTCTTCCTCAGTTTGGAGCTGATTAGATTAGATGGCTACTGGTCTATTCCACTGTTATCTTTACAAATTGCCTGGTGCCAGACAATCCTACTAACAGAATCTGCACATGACTCCGTCTTACAATTCCATCAGATTAACGTCGATTTCAACGTCCCAGGTACTTGAAGAGACACTTTGTGGTCTCTTGCCATCCTGGTAAGGGATTTTTTACATTTTTTTCATCAGTCCAGACCTGGTTGTTGGATTACTGATAGCAAGCAGAGCCTGGCTGTCAGTGGATATTTTAGTTTTTTGCCCGGTATATCCTCTTCCGATGTTCTCATCAATACAGGCTATAGCGGCAATCGTCTCTGCCTGAACCAAGACCGAAGATCATTCCTTCCATAGGTTCTTTTATACCAGCCCCAGTGCCATGGTTTGTTTTGGAACCATCGGGGAACCAGATGATTTCTCCAGATTTACCTGGGTGCATCACTTGTTCCTTGGATGGGTTGATGATGTTCACTCGCCCGGTTTCATGCTATCAAAACTCATTTGAAATATTTGTTCATTGCTATCATTGCCTCCTCCCTCACAAAAAGTTCCAAAGGAGAAAGTGCCCCGGTAATACCAAGAGGGGATTATCTTTGGATTTCAGTTAGTATATTCATTGTAGAGGACACTTCTGTCCTCCTCCACCAGACTATTGTTCAATAGGTGATCACAGTTCTGTAAAGCCAGGGGTTGTATTCCCCAGGCTTCGCCCATAACTCTACTACATTGTCAGAAAAGCCTAGTCACACTGGTAGTGATTTTTTCCAGGTGTGTTTTCGAATTCAGTTTGTATTCAAGGGTCACTCCCAGATATTGCCAGACCACCACAGTTTTGACAATATTCCTGTCTTGACTCATTAAGTAAAATATAAACTCAGGCGCAGGCTTTAATATGACCTGGTTTGCTCGTCTTTGTCCTAATGAATTAGTTCACCACTCCATAGATTTGTGGACTACCCACTTCCCTGTAGCCCTTTTTGTTGACGTTTTTGCAGCGACGTAGATGGGCCCTGATCCAACGAATGGCATTAACGAGTCAGACTATCATTTCATCTGCTTTTTCTTTACCTTTTTGGCACTTGAAGTCCGAACTATCTAATTTCTCTAGGATCTCTCAGTACATTCAGAGCACGAACACAACCCTAAACTGGCTTATGCTATGGAATCGAGTGCATTTGCAATTACCTGGCTATCTGTTGGGATGACAACACAACCACCTACAACCTACTACGTTTTTGGGTCGTCCCTTTTCGGCATCGACATTTTGTATTCCTTTCCAAAGTCATATCTCGTTACGGTTGCGTCAATATGTTCCATGATTGTATCCACTTTAAGCTCCTTGATTAGCCTCCCATGATCAGCAGTGATTAGTTTGTAGCTTGGGTCCTAGTTCTTACCACACATTCTTCTGCATCTGCCCAAGAACAAAACTTGGAACTGAAGTGGCTAAGAGGTACAGTGCTATGCTGGAACTTGTCGAACAACCGCCTGTTTGCATCCATCTTCTGGTTCACATCCTCTATAAAGAGATGAATGTGTCAATGATGATTTCTTGAGTGTGTTTTCAAGGAGACGTACGTCATATCTTCTTATTGTTAATATCTGCATAATTGTTACTTTCAGCATCCAGTCTAGATGTAAATAGTACCCTACCATGTCCTTCAGTACATTTTGAAGCCGTTCAAAAACGCCTTTTCACCAATTTAGAAGGTAAGAAGAGTAAAGATAAAAAGCAAAAAGACGAAATCAAAACCAAACACAAATCAAACCGATTTTATATAGATAGCGATAGTTCAAATAACGATTTTAAAAATAATAGTGACGAAGGAGATTCTATTTTTTTCAAAGGTGAGAAACCAACTACCTAGTCAATGTATATTAATGTTTCATTTTCACATGTCAAAGGTAATACCTTACTACTAATATAGCGCCTTACAAAGTTCATTAAGAAGCAACTACTGTATGCCACTCTAAAGTTATGCGGGGTTGGGAAATGTGCACGTTATAACCAACAATTTTGATTTGTAATTAAAAGGTACAACATCACTTGTAGTCCGACTTCGGCGTATCTGCGCCTCATCAGTACAAGGTCTAGGAGTGTAATTCAATATCTGTCCTGGTATATAGCCAGAGTAGTTGTTGCTTCTTCTGCTTCTTGAAAAGTATTTCCCAAAAACTTGGTAAGGCGTTAAAATAGTATAATTTGATTAATTTAATTTTTCGAAGGAAATTGTCATGAAATAGTTAGTTTCGTTTTTAGGCTGTGAATCCAATCAAAATAATATTTGTGAAGATTTTGCTCTTCTTCCTCCAAAACAGTTTAGAGATTTGGACTCTCCTTCTAGTTCCGTAACGAATGGAGTTAACGAAGATGAAATCAATGCAGTTGATAATCTTCTGTATCATGTTGTTGACACTCAAACGACTCTAGAAAGGAGACCAAGTCAATTTGATTTAACCAAACTGCAAAGTGAGACTGACGGTAAGTTGTAAGTACTAAAAAAAGGTGGGAAAAGAAGCCCTTATTATTAAAAGTTGAACTCTCTAATATTGATGTTGTTTTTTGTAGATTTTAATTTTACAAAAACCGACAGAGACTCCCTGAAAACGTTCCTGAAGGCAAAAAAGGAATTCCAAAGTCAATTAAACCTACCAGGATTTCTCTATTCCGATATGAACATGTACGCCTCTACCATTCCATATTTTCACATCAGCGACGAATTTAGAATATTTTCGCCAGAAGGTATGCATTTAGTAATTTGCGTACACGGTCTAGATGGAAATTCCGCAGATCTTCGATTGGTTAAAACTTATTTGGAATTAGGATTGCCTGGTGCTTATTTAGATTTTTTGATGTCTGAACGGAACCAAGGAGATACTTTCAGTGATTTTGATACTATGACTGATCGGTAAGTACGCTATAGTCAAACGTAACATATGTCAGTAATCACTTAATGGAATTGGGCAATCCAGATTGCGTGACTTAATATGGCCGTCCAGAGCAAACAATGTTGACAGCTGTAGGTAAGTTTTGTATTGTTCAATGGTGAACAGTGCTCAAAAATGTTTTCGTAGATTTCATTAGTGTGTTTTATATGTATACACTGTGGTTTGTGTTTCTTTTAAAACCTTCTTGGACTTCTTGGCTGAGGAACCGGCACCTCGCTCATTGAAATGCTCTGCAGGGTCCTAGACAATCCAAACTTCTACTGAAGGGATGGACTGATGGACACGCTGGGGCAGCTATTGAACTACCAAGGAGTAGGTTGAGGAAGATAGCAGGACTCCTAACAGGGCACTGCTGTATGAGGAAGCACCTCTACAATCTAGGAGTAGAGGAAAGTTCCCTATGTAGGGGTTGCGGCATGACTGATGAAACGTCAGTTCATGTTCTCTTAGAGTGTCCACACTGGGCTGTATTACGCAGGCGAATCTTCGGAGTCCCTGTCATGGCTCCTGGAGACACAAGCAGGCATCCATTGAAAAAGGTTGTGGCCTTTATTGAAGGGCTCGGCTTCATGGATGACTAGGTAGCAGGAATGGCACAATGGGCCCGCCAGTGGCCTCAGTGCCGGAACCGTGACTTAAGTTTGGCTAGGTCAAGGCTCGTCTGCACATTCTGTAGTAGTATTAGTAGTAGTAGTAGCTTCAGATAGGTCTTTAATTTGATAGGCAAGGTAATACTCGAGTTTATTATATTGAATCTTATATTAGCAATATCCTATATGAAAAAAAGTACGACATAGAGAAGAATGAGAATAGCTAGGTTAGCAATGGAAAACAACGTTCAACACACTTGTCACTTAGCTGTATACTTACATTGTTTTGATCAGGGAGACTAGGCTTTGATGTAACCTGTGAGATTTCATGTTTAAGCAATGATGTGGATTAAAAACGGGGGCAACATGGGTTGGAATATTGACTAGTCAGAAGCGTAGATTGAGCAGTGGTTGAATAAGAAGTTTTTAAGCATGTTTCTCATACTTTCTCAATTTGTTTTCAGTTTAATCAGCGAAATTCTACATTATTTAGATACAAGTAGTATACGACCAACAAGAATAAGTTTCGTAGGACATTCGTTAGGGAATATTATAATTAGGTCGGCGCTAGCGCGACCACAAATGAAGTTTCTGCTACCAAGACTGCATACTTTCTTATCATTATCTGGACCACATTTAGGTACATTATACAATAGCAGTGGATTAGTTAATATGGGTGAGTTATTGGAACTATTTTTGACATTATCTCAATTGGAGTGGTTACTCTAGATTAACTTTTTATCATAACGGAACCAGCCTTAAATAAAACATACTTATTGATGGGAAACTGACCCATGGTGCCCTTTGTACCTCGAGAATCCCGCCAGTACCTCTTACCATAGCCTCTTACACAAATCAGATGGTTGTGAACTTCGCTAACAGCCGAAAAAAATGGCATTTATGGTCCATTTTTTGATATGCTATTAAAAGTTACTCAACAGTAGATTGATATTACAATTAATAATAATAGTCAAGTTAAATCAAATGAAATGTCAAAGTCAGAGTGCCCCCTGGAACTAGCTAGTCTTGGTGTGTAGAATTTACTATCACCGGTTTTTTTCTTCATATGAACAAAGTGAAATTTATTGTCCAATTTTTAAATGATACTGTTTAATTTCAAACGTAATACGAGTATATTCCACAAAGCATGGGACCAGACAGTATATCGTTTATTTTCTAGGAATGTGGTTCATGCAAAAATGGAAAAAATCTGGTTCGCTTTTGCAGTTGTGCTTGAAAGATTCGGTAGATCCTCGTCAATCTTTTTTATATCGACTTAGTCAACGAAGCACACTTCATCATTTTAAAAATATTTTATTGTGCGGCTCCGGGCAAGACAGGTTAGTAACATTAAAATAGTCAAAATAACTGTTTACTATTATTTATCAGTATTTCGAATTATGTGAGAGAATGTTGCAGTGTTGTATTCATAGTTACACAGATATTGTTGAAAACTTTGGGTGTACGCTTAGCTGCTTTATACTTAGAACCAATTTTAATGTAAGTGTGGTTAACTGCACCATGGAAAAATTAACCCGGGATGGGCAAAAGCCGACCTGTGGGTCGGATCTGGCCCTTTTGCTCACTTTATCCGGTCCGTTGGAAAATCTCGCATGTCCTTAAATCTCTTTCATGCGATTTTGTTGAGATCAACAATATCAGTGTGCATATAAATAATAAAATATATAAATAATAAAGCGAGTATTATAATTTTGAACATTCGTAACCATGTCACTACTTCAATGTATGCAGCATACTCTCATAAAGCGGGTGGTCGGCTGACTACATAGAATTGTACGTCACTCCTCTCACTCTTCGAAATTTCTCGTTTCTAAATAACTATTGCTGCTTTTGTTTATTTGGGCTTCAAGCAATTGTGCGTGACGCCTCAGACTCAGACTTTTAAGCAAAACGAACACGAATTTTTAGGATCCTCAAAACCACTTGTCATGTGCCAATGCCAACGAATTTCCTGTGTTGTTAGGAGAACAGTTTTCAATTATAATGTTTTTGTTAATATAAGTTTGCATTTTTAGATATTTTTAGTTAGGTTTAAATCCTAATCGGCACAATGTTAACCTTTAAATAAACGTCAAACCGGTTAAACGTCGAATATTTAATGTCCGTGGCTTGAAGCTCATACTTTTCGGTATGTGCTTGAGGGGCAAGGCAACAAAATGCAATATAAGTACCTATAATATGTAATAACTATGTAACAGTATGAAGTAAGTGACAGAATAAAATCTCTTAATTGCTTTATTCAATGACCATTAATTTAATGTAATGAATTATAGTATGTACAAAAAGTACGAGGAGTAATAAACCCTAATTAAGTATGCAAAACCTTTACAGGGAGCACCATGAAATTTTTGACAAATCTCTCACTTTAAATTACATTTCTTCCGTAAATCTAAAAACCAGGTAGATCGACCCCGTATTTGTTTCAGTTGTAGCAAAGTTTAGGGTTTCTTCATTGTTAAAGGATTAGCAGATAAGCAATAACGCAATGCAGTGGTGTGTATTTTGGGAAAAAAATACGTTTTAAATTATAATATAATAAAAAATAAAAAGAAATAATTATTGGAATACATTTATTACTTACATTTTATTATATATCCGACTCGGAAGAGAAGAATCGTTGTTGACATTAATAATAATAGGGTCGATTAAATCATCACAAATATTGTCAATTTTCCACATATTTGCCTCTACTTTGATAACATGCTCGATACAGTTTGTCCAATTTTCCTTACTAACATGACTTACAGCACTCTCAAACAATTTCACAACATCGTTTATTTTAAAAGTAGTATTTTTTTTCCCAATTTCCCCCTTCACCTGAGCCCATATTAATTCTATGGGATTAAGTTCACAATGATAAGGGGGAAGTCGAAGAACTGATATACCACGAGAAGAAGCCATTTCTTCTACAATGTAGGTTTTGTATTTATTCTTGTTCATTTTTGCAATTCTGTAAAGTTCTTTCCTTAGTGGATCTTTTGGAAACTTAATATTTTTCGAAATAAGCCACTCCAAAAGCTCTGCTTTACGCCAACGACTTGTGGGCAATGCTTCTCGTAACCGTGAATGGTAACTTGCGTTGTCCATAACAATAACAGCCCCTTTTGGAATCAGATCCAACATTTGAACAAACCATTCCTCGAAGACATCCCCATTCATATCTTCGTGATAGTCCCCCGTGCGTTTTGAAATAAAAGTTAATAATCCACCATCAACAAAACCTTCAGAACTTCCAACATGGACAATGATAAGTCTTTTTCCTTTTCCAGACGGTGGCTGCAAACCTAACGACAAACCTTCCACGAATGCCTGCCTTCC
>CAJUYH010007157.1:0-18203 GCA_910591685.1 Galerucella tenella
AAGTTTTATCTTAGTGAAATATAGACAGCATTGTAAGATGTTTTAGTTCGAACATATTCAAAAGGACATATATCAACCAACTTCAGAAACTAAACAACTTCCAAATAATACCTGTCAAGAACACCTTCTACAAAGTTCGGTGGAAGTACAGGACAGTAAACAAGATTCTATACTGCGTAATTTATGTGCTTTTTGGTTTTAAATGCGAAGTAAAAAGATACTACTAGAATATTCCACAAAAATATTGGATGGATATAACGAGTGTCCCACTATGTTTATGTCGAAAATCTGACTCTAAATAATTGTTGGTTCAATACATCTAGGAGTGAGGGAGGTAAATCTGATACGTCATTAGGAAGGAATCTTTAACACATTCACAACGGTTTATATACTATTGGATTATATATTGGTTGTATAGTTTGTCTCAAAGTATATCGTCTCCGCTTTTGCCGGCAATCGTAAAATTAATGGGCCAATTGCAAAAAATCATATGGCAAATAGTTGCTCTAGAAGAGATCGCCAGTGGCATATGTTTCTTTTGAGGTAAAATTCTTTTAAGAAGGTCGTGAATGTTCATATTTAGATGATTGTCGGCAAAAGCGAAGACGATATACTTTGATACAAACTATACCTGTAGACGATAACTTGGGACACGGTGTATGTCCCATTACTTGATATACTATAAATTAACGTATGGGGTGTTTTAAAAACGTTAATATTCTGGATCAATTTTTTAATTTATCAAAAAATATAATTAAATTATTATGTAGCGGGAATAAATTTAATTCCTCCCTTCAACATACCAGAAAAAAAAATGATTTATACCTTATTGTTATGGTGATGTCATTTTCCACGCAGTTTTTATCACCCAAGATTTATGGTTAATACCATATCGATAAAGCACGTTAACACGGTAGTTAAATTTTAAATATCAGAAGGGTTAATTCTTTAAGTTGATAATCAACGTTTCCGCTATTAAAAATGTTTCAATCTTATACCTAGTTAAGATTAGGAATTAAATTCTAAACAGATTTTTTTCTGTTGATATTTTA
Organism: Galerucella tenella; assembly: GCA_910591685.1. Taxonomy (NCBI): domain Eukaryota; kingdom Metazoa; phylum Arthropoda; class Insecta; order Coleoptera; family Chrysomelidae; genus Galerucella; species Galerucella tenella. Next base: position 1,053 of record CAJUYH010007157.1, read on the forward strand.
GAGCTTATAAATATAAATGGAGTTAGCAGATTGTCTAATTTTTGATCATTCGTTAAAACTTAATATTCGCTCACAGAATTGCCCCTATAAGTTTTTCATGGAAAAATAGATGTATGTATTTTATTATAAAACTCACTTGTATTATGGCTGAAACTCGAACGGTACATACCTGAAACAAGAAAAGTTAAATTAAGCACATTTCTGTAAGGTTTCAACAAAAATTACTCAAATACTTTAATTTGTTACATCACCACCTAAACTTCATGCAATTGCTCACTATTATGTGTCTAAAGCTGAGTCCACATTTTGCCGAACGGCAAATATCATTTGACACGTTCGAGTTTCAACTTGTCCACATTGTCAGTATAATTGACTATCCATCGCCGCACCATTATCAAAACTAGAAATATTTTAAATTGGTTTTGCTTCATTAAAATTTTTGATTATGAGTGATGCAGAAGATGCTGCAATGGCAGCTGCTGCTGCAATTATGATTGCAGTTTTCGTTGCCTTCGAAGATTTTGTGTACGACCCATCAGTCTCGTCAATGGTAGGAAAAATTGCTCATTGCTCTTCATTCCAATTTATATTGAGATCCAACAAAGACACACCAAACTAACCAAAATGACTACGTTCGGTAAATGTTGAGCAACATGCTTGGACACGTCCAAACTAGCCATGTCGATTCGACTTTCCTTTATTCGTACCGACTTGGTTCGGTTTGCATTCGATTCGACCCGACATGGATCGACAATGTCGGGCGACGATCCACACTGGATCGGCATTGTCGATCGACACCATTCGACATAATGTGGACGCGGCTTAATATACTTCTTGTTTATACTTGACATTGCCTAAGTAAATTTGAGGTTAGATATTTTGAAATATTTATAAATCGACTAAATATCATAATATTTTCAATTTGTTTTATACTGTTTTCCCAAGATAATGTGAAGAAGTGGAATATCTTGGATAATTTTTTACTGAATATAGTAACCAATCAAATTACTTAATTTCAAGTCATGTGTCAAATTTCATCCAATCACCGCTGTATTAGCTAGCGATAATACCCTACATGTGGTGTTTTCAGTTTGGTGTTTATTTTTTATTAAAAATTAATTAAACGTCAAACTGACAACTGGATTAAAAATGTCGGAAATATTTGGTATTGCATCTAACGATTCAATAAATTTACCAATTGTACTTTTCACCACTGTAGTTTTAAATAAAAATGAATCATTTTTGATTAAAACTAATAAAGTTTGTATTGAAAAGTATTAAGCGTCAGATTGACAATCAATTTTTTGATATCTACAAATTAAAAAATTATCTTATCGAATACTCCTCGGGTCTTGATAAATACTCAAAATTTTGTCGTAGAGAATCCTTCAAGCGTGTTGCTCAAAGATAATAGCCCTCGGCCTGCGGCCTTGGGCTATTATCAAGCAACACGCTTTCAGCATTCTCTATGACAAAATTATCTCGGTATTATCAAGACCGTAGGGGTATTACTACTGAAAATACAGCTTCCCATGTAATTTGGTCCAATATCAGTTTTTCCATGTGTAATACAAAAATTTGTCTGGTATAGATTTTGGATGAGCCTGGGACCAAAGTTCTTATCGGACTGAAAAGAAGACATGTTCTTATTGGAATGGTTCTTATAAAAGCAACCAATCAAATTTGGTCATTTTGTGTCATATGAAACACTAGGCATGTCAATATTACACTGACTATTTCACGCACTTGTCAAATGACCCAATCAAGAGCTCTGGTCAAGTTCGGAGCTGTAAATTATTTCGTTTATTATCAATGTCCCAGGGATATCACTGCTGGCAATTTAAATGGATGCTCATTGTCAAAATTTCCATAGATAGTGCAACTAAAATCCATATTTCTGGTTGCCACTACATATACTGCAGGCTTTCTTGCCTTGTCACATTTTGCTCCACATTCGGCGACCGAGTGGCCTATTGTTTTACATCGAGTACAATATTTTGGCACAGGAAGAAGTGGGTCGTTGCCCTTGGATATTTGACACTGGTGGTTTGGGCCGTGAAGAAAAATTCCCTGGTGAAGTTGAGTTCCAGAGTTAGTGATGACCTTGAGTAGGAAAATTGGGGGATTCTCTAACACTTCATGAATTCGATTTGGATTTTTTTTAACATTTCAGAAATTTTATAGTTAGAAATAATATTGTAGACGTTCGAGATAACAAATGAGAAGTTTGGGGTTTGGTGGGAGTGTTGAGGAAAAGCAATGTATGTATACCACGCTATGGTATCCGATGGCATTCTGAATGTTAGCTTCTTGGTGCAAATAGGTATTCCTTGGAATTTTGAGGGTTTTTAAGTGAGAGATTTACTCTTAAAATTTCGTTCGTGCTTAAAGGATTTTTCTCAAAGCAGTATTCGGAAGGGTTACGTAGATTTTTGTTGATGAAGAGTGGAAAGATGATTTGAAAGTTCGAACTGATGCTTCTTAATCGATTTTGTTTGGTATGGGTACTACATGGACTCAGGAGAGCGTGAATAGAGCGGTAGAATTTGCCACCTGGAAGTATGAGACGTGAACCTTAATACAGAGGTAATGGCTAAGAGCTGCTTTGGGATCATATCACAAGTGGATTCGTAAAGGTTTTGAATTTCATCTATCCAGATTTGAGGATTGAAGAAGTTTGGATAGTGTTATTGGGATTTCCATTAAAAGACGTAGTTTTTTCGGACTGGAAGGCGTCTCTAAGGTTTGGAGATTGGAATTTGAAGAGCTAGAAGACGATATTGTGGAAAATCGTCGTAGTTTTAGTTGGCGTAGCTCATATTAAGGTAGGAAGCTGTTTTTCTTAGTCTGCTTATTTCTTTAGCTCTGGTGCACCATTCTATTTGTTTTTTTTTTTCAGAAACTTTATGTGCGAGTTCCGTAGATTTGGTTATTCCGTTTATGAAAATATCCAAATTATACACGCCACATTTTATATTTCCACAAAACTTGCAAATTTAATTTTTCTAATGAATTTTATAACTGGAAATCCGACCTTCTTATTTCCCATTAAAGTCGGGAAGCCAAAAATGACTGAGGCAAAACCGTTTTTTCAGAGAGGCAGGTTTTACTGGTAGTAAAAAAAAACTTTTATAGCTGACATTATAAACATCTCTTCCAAAAATCTGAGACACGTAATTGTTTTTTATTTTATGTCGAAAAATTTATAATAAAAAATAATATCGCCCCTTACATTTCACCGGAAGGACCTGAACAACCCTTTATCTACCAACCTTTTTTGTTCGGGACTTTGATTTAAGTGGAAATAAAAAAATCTTCACCGCAATTCGACTGAGTAAATCTTTCGATTTAGTTTTACATTTCGTCTTCAAACTCTTTTTTTGTTGGTTTATCAATATTTCCAATAACCCTATAAAAAGTCGTAGGTGATTTTCCCCCATATTATTGTTTATGTATTTTTTTATATGTTTTTCTGGTTTATGTTGATCTCAGTTAGAAGCGGTTATTGGGGATGTTTTATATGGCTTAATATTTTCCTCGCATTAGTACAGAAAATGCAGCATTTTGGCTCGCAATTTTCTCGTCCTACATACATTCACTTGAAATTTTCACAGAAGGTTGGGGAATTCCCGATGATAATTTTCTGTATCATGCCGCTGTACGTTAGAACCTGAGGGGGTGGTTGCCACCCCATCTCGGGGGAATGAAGTAAATGTTTTATACATTTTTTTCGTGAAACCAATATTTTTCGAGTTATTCGCGGTTAAAATTAACAGTTTTTCGACGAAAAAATTGACGTTTTTAATGGGTTTATGCGAATAACTCAAAAAATATGCATTTTATCAAAAAAATTGTTGAAAGCAAAAATGCAGCTTCCCAAAAAACAGACAAAATCCTTTTTGTATAATTTTCTAGGACCAATGCAAGCCGAGAAACGGCATGTTAATGGTTAGCTTTTTCTCTTTCAAATACATCATTTGAAAGATTCCAAGTCAAATAATATAACCGGAAAACTTTGCATATTCGAGAAAAAATTATAGAATCTTTTTGAAGTAGGTATATAATAAATCCTTAAAAAATATATTAAGCATGAAAATTGAGCGAATTGATCATAATAAGGTCGGTACCTACTTTTTTCAAAGGAAAAAAACAGTAAAAGAAGCCCCCTGATTGAAATTTATCTCCACCCTTGTGCAATTCTCTTTATGTAGGTATGACGTATTATCAATATCAAAAATTTTCACTAATTTTTAGAAAAACTGGAATCTGAAGAGAAAAAGATTTTTCCTTATTTCGTATTTTCCACAATTCCTTCAGAATATCTCCAAGAATACTGAAGATTATAAATAACCGGGTCCTACTTCCTCATACTCAATTATTTTATGATTACTGGTCTCACTATGGCCGTGCACATCCAGCTCAGGATCCTCTGGTTCCTACAGCCATCTTTGCTTTGTATTTAACTTCCTTTTTGTGTTTGTTCCACAAGGGTGAACTGTCCTAGATACTTGACATATTTTCTTCATTCAACCTCGGTTCCATCAAATTTAATGGTTCTGTTTTGGCATCCTTGGAAGACTGTCTCCAAAAATATACTAGACTACAGTAGATAGGTTGTCAAACAGGCCTTTCAATAGGCTACTTCATGATCGTAATGTGGGAAATCTTTAAGGATCTGGAAGATGATGAAACAGTATGGCGAATATTTTGTGCCAGTTTCACCGGAAATTGAATCTCTCTGGTATTTACCGATTCATTATTCACCAAATAAACTAATCCTGCTAGACAAACCCACTACAAACCTAGCCTAACCTAACTAGCAATTATGCTGTGTTTTTCTGATATGGTTCCACTTAACTTCGTAATTTTTGTTTTCTTCTTTTAGTGGTTTTGGTGAAAATAGTCCCACCTACCTGCACCAACTATTCCTTGAGTTTAATCCTGTTTGCATAATGCCCAAAGAATATTCTCGAATTTTTTCTTGGGCAGAATATTCCGGAATCCGTAGAACCACAGTAGAGTTCGTCAACCGTCAGACTCCACATTAACGGAGATGCTATTAATTATGTATGATATCCTCCATTAGGGCATATGGAGACGATATTTTTACTGGTCCTCGTCTCTGATACTTTAAAGATGTGTATCCATTCATCCTTCCAGGAAAAGGTAATAGCGACGCAATACTGTGCAGTACTAAAGGCGATACGCTCATATCGCAAGACTAGACTAGGTAGTCATAATAGAGTGACCCCAGCTTGGGTACCAGGTCACCAAGGGATAAAAGGCAATAAAAAGGCCGATGAATCAGCCAAGCAGGGAGTAACGGAGGTCATGATAGGGCCAGAACCTTCCCGTGGAATTGCTAAATGCCTGAGTAAAGAGAGCATCCACAAATTGATAAACATCAGGCATTGCGCTGGATAAAGACACGCTGAATTATTCCTCGAAAGCCATTCGGCCAAACTGATGGTGGGAATGCTGACCGGACATTGTAGGCTGAGGAAACATATGCACACAATTGGCCTAGCAGATGACAGCCTAAGCAGGTTCTGCCAGGGAGAAGACAAAACCGCGGAGCACATACTCTGTGAGTGCGAAGGCCTAGCAAGAGTGCGGTTTCACTTACTCGGAGAAGAAAACCCGAAGGCAGGAGCTACGCAAGGGAGACGGTATCTAGGCTGATAAGTCTAATAAAAAGGATAAAGCTAGATATCGAGCTCTAAGTATAGGGAGGACCACAATAGATTTGCAAAGGTCGCAGTGGAATAGGACAAAGAGCCACTCCAATTCTAATCTAGTCTAATCTAATCTAATTTATGTGAAGTAGCATCAATTTTGTGTTCACTTTATTCAATCAATCTAAAGAGCTTTTTACGCAGATGAAACAGCAGGGAAATTTCTTTATTATCGCCTAGTTTCAACCTCTTTGGTAATAGTTTTCAAGTTTTCATGTGTTATGTTACCAAACTAAACACTAGATTTGTGGTTCGGTAAATTTCACATATTGTATCGCACTAAACTTCAACATATGTGTCTGACACCCTGCCCTCGTGCCCGCGGCTGTTTTAGATCTCTTCTGCCTTTCATGCGGTCGCCAAATGGGAAATGCCACTCTCTTCTTCGGTAGCGAACTGCACATAAAAATTTGAATATCAAAGTAGCTTGGAGAGACCGATGCTCGGCAAAAATATAAATCGCACTTGCAGTTTTCAACTTTTTTCATTAAAGTACATTTGCATCTTTTTATGCTAACTTGAGATGTTTGATGTTCCGTTCGTCTGAGAATTTTTCGAGTTTCAAGTCGATAGGCAAAAGAAACCAAGCTTTTCAGTAATTTATGAATGACTAAGTGGAGGAGATAGTGATTTTCAAGTTTGAGCAATTCAATTAGACAACAGAAGCGCACTTGAAATATTTATTCAATGAAAAGACGAACCTTCTTTACACTAAAGGACTTGATGATTTACTGGAAGAACTGTAAGGACTCTCTTTTGGTACTACTGATTTTCAATCATCTAACTTATAGAGCTTCTCCCTCTTAAGTTTTCCAATTTTGTATGTTTTTTGAACAAACTCAGGTTAGGTTAGCTGAGATTCTGGCTGGGATTCTAGGATTCCGGGATAACCGTACTTAAGCGAGACAGACCGCTCCAGACAGCCGGACCTCTCTGTGCTCATCAGTTTATAATTTCGCATGCATTATTTTGAACACTATTAAAAGTTTTATGCATGTACTGCTGTATGTCACATAGTCAAAAAAACCTTAACGAATTTTGACATTTAAGTCGTCCCTCACATGTCTGGTACCCCAACTTTAAGCGGTTGTTCCACCGCACATTTTGGACCGCCCCAGATTTTGACAATTGTCCCACCCCAAACTTCTTCACTCCAGATAATCTATGTTCTTCCTTCTCCACTCATTTGAGCTTTCAACCAAATAAAGTTGATTGAAGTTGTTAATTATTGAATAATTCAATGTAATTATTTTTATTTTCAAAAACAATGCAGTTATTTATTGTTTCATAGTTGTCAAATAATGAATAGACACATAAGGTCATGAGCGTGACATTAAGAGGTCATGTAACAGGATAGTTGACCTAGGGCAGATGTATATAAGCTGATGAAGTAGACAAGTGGGCATTACAATAAATAGCTCCACCAATGTAGTTCATTGTCCATCATCTATGTTATATTTTATTTATATTAATTATATTATATGACAGGCTTCAGTCCTGACCTTGTCAGAAATATTGTAATTAGTTAAGTTACATAATGAACATCATCCTAGTGAATTTTGTAGTTTTCATACGACTATTCGAGCAGCTCCCAAAGTACCTGGACTTCCACCAGTTCATGGAGATCCTAACATACAACAAATGGCAATCCTGCTATACAACACAGGTCGTCTTTTATTTTGTTTCCCTTTCTTCTATTGTGTCCTGGTACTCACAGTAGCATGTACAAACTAGTCAATTCTTTCATTCGAATGGCCTCAGCACTCTAGTTCTCAAGTTTTGATAGAGGCTGAAGTACCAAGAAGCTTCAGCATCGCTTAAAAAAGTTGTGTGAACTAGCTGCTGCTATATCTGGTATAGCCCCAAAAACTTACAGTTTGCTAGTTACCAATATCAATATAGGACGAATTGAAATTGTGTGATTCAATCCCGGAATAATAAAATCAAGTCCCAAAGCTATTTCAGATCGTTAATACGAGTATTGAAGTCCCAATTTCCATAAAACCTCGATAATATCGAGTGCTAAGCTTATACAAATGTCTTTGTTTCTGTTTATTCCGACAAAAATAAAAAAGTCCCGAAATTAACGATATAAATAGGGAAAAAAACACGAAAACTTTCTCACGGAACAATTTAAGACAATATCATTGTTACGGCGATCTTACTACAGCGTTTTGCCGAGATTACACACAATTTCGAGAATATAAAGAAGTTCTGAAGAGAAACGGAGGCACTGTAGAATTTTATATGCACATTAAAAGCGTATTTTAGATATAGCGGAAAAAAAACAAAACGAGAAATGTTCTCTTTTTGTGATTATATTTTTCCATCAAAAATTAATTTTGTTCATTAGACATCTTAAAGCTTCATATTGTTCTTTCAACTGAAATAATGATATACGAAAAATGGAAAACAAAGTTAAAGACAAAAATTCCTCAGCCACAAAGAAATTTCGATCGACAAAATTGGGTGTTTCTGAATTTTTTCCAATCCTCTTCATATTTGCATGGGTTGTTTAAGTAGTGACATACACACAATTTGTACTGAGTCCACTCCTCCAGGAACTACTCATCCCCGCAAAAACCCTTCACCATCTCATTTAATGGATCCTCATCATCGAAACAAATCCTTAGCTGACCAACTGTGACTAAATACGACTTCGCAGAGTGTCTCCACCCAATTGAAATTATTTTGTGGATGTGTCTGGCTTTTGCCTAGATGATTTGGGCGTAGCTGACTCCTGACGACGTTCCTCTGGGATTGGCCCCGGCGTTTTACTTGTCTCTCTGCTGTTTGGTGCTTGTGGTCTTCCTCTGTAGTTCGCACTAGGTCCCCCTGGCCTTTTTCAAAGGTGGCTGGTTTATTTTTCGTTTTTCACTCGGCATGTCAGTACAGTTCCCTTCCGTTGCTCTTCCCATCATATCCTCTAGTGCTGGATGTGTTGAATCTTCCTGATCGTATCTTTTTCTCTTACCTCTAGCTCCACAATGTAGATTCGTTGTATTATTAGTAGCATTATTAGCATTATTAGTAGCATCTCGTGTGCTTTGAATACATGTGTGTTCGTGGATCTAGCCTGAGGGCACCTGAGCAGGTATCAGGTGAGAAAGGTAACTAAAAATAAGAGTTACTTCACTTAAATTTGGATGTCTGATTTTTATATATTTTTTGTAGAATAATATTCTACAGTAGTATCATAAGTGTCAGACACTTTCCATGGACCAAAACTTTTGTCAGCTACAGAAAAAATTAATAAACTTTATTAATTTTTACATGTCTGACTTTCAAATATGTTATCAAGGCAACTATTACTAAGCACTCATACTCCCGACTAATAATTTTTTTGTTTGGGGGCTGTTCGGTCATTACAATTGGTCTGACTAACGAAATATAACTTAGTTGCTTTGATAACATATTTGAAAGTCAGAAATGTAAAAATAAATAAAGTTTATTAATTTTTTGGGGAGCTGACAAAAGTTTTGGTCCATGGAAAGTGTCTGATATGAGATGCTTCTGAAAACCTAACATTTCATCTTTTTGAAAATAAGTCATGTCTTATCGCTCTGGGATCTTGGACTATCATGTTTGCATGGATTGTTTAAGTAGTGACATACACACAACTTGTACTGAGCCCGTCTCCTCCAGGATTCCCCCTCTAGGAACTACGCATCCCAATGGATCCTCATCGTCGAAGCAAATCCTTAGCCGACCAGCTGTGACTAAAGACGACTTCATATAGTGGCTGACTTAACTTTGTTAAAGCTGTCCCCAATTGAAATCATTTTGTGGATGTGTCCGGCCTTTGCCTAGATGATTTGGGCGTAGCTGACTCCTGGTGACGTCTCCTTGGATTGGCTCCGGCTTTGGCCTTTTCTGAAGGCTGCTGGTTTATTTCTCGTTGTTTACTTGGCATGTTGGTCGGTGTCAGTCCATTTCCTTTTCCTTGTTCTTCCCATCTTATCCTCTCGTGTTGAATCTTCCTGATCCCATCTTTAACGCCTACCTCAAACTCCACAATGTAGATGGGTTGTATTAAGGAAGAGGCAGCACTTAAATCATAGTCTGTGTTCGATAAGTGATTTGTAATGTACAGATTGGAAATAGTTTTTGTTTGTAAAAGTCCCCTCGTAAACATAAACAACAGAAACGCGAGGAATCAATTACCAAATACCCTTTTAGAAACGATGAATTATTCAATCACGTTCCTATTTCCGGAAACTATGTATATAGCACGCCCGAACATTGGTTAAAGGATAATAATCGTAACATGGAAGATAAAAACCAATTAACGCCATGAATGATATAATTGATACTGTTCATACAACAGTAAACAAGGTTATGGAAATGGAAACTCAATTGAAAAGTATTCATGATAATTCTGTTTTAATTTCGAGGATACTTTTTGAGTTAAAATTAAACATCTGTGGACATGCTACAGGCCTTTTCGTTTTCATTAAATTTTCGGCGAGCTAACTAAACTTATTTTCCAGTGTTTTTAAACACCATCCAACCCTATCTTTCGTTGCTCTTTCCATGGAGTAACTCGATGTGAATTTCGAATTAAATCCTGTCATTTTTAATCATGTTGTTTTCGTTAATCTCGTTTTGGGCCGTGATTCACCTCATGAAGGAAGTTTAGTCCAATAAGTAAACTAACCATTCAGCGAAGACACGTCTTCCATCTTGAAAGTTGTTAAGTACACACAATCAAGTTGACGAAAGCAGAAAATCAAATTCAAGTTTAAATTTGAGGAGCTTAATTGGTTGTGTGATGAGTTTAGTTTCTGTAAGAAACAGTCGCGACAGTAGCTAATTTAAAAATGATTTAATTCGGTTTTTTTATCAACTGATTGATATTTTGAAAGTTTTCACTCAAGAAATCATAATAAACTCCCCACTGCACCGGTAAAATTAAGAAAAACCTTCGAACGAAGATGTATATTTCCAGAAACCATAGATGATAATTTTGTTTCAGACAAAGAATATTAATGATCAAGTGGAAAATGAGGAAAATTGATAAATCACCCTGTATCCTGGTTATGAATAACGATAGAGCCATAAAATATAGAATCAATTTAGTGTGCTACAATTAGAGCGCTTTCAGATGAGACACTTTGTGGCCGGCACCGAGAAAAAGATTTATTTGTGACAATCAAAATCTTATTATGTCAAATAAATATGATAATCCATATGGCCTAACTAATATTTAATTTGTCGTAAAGAAAGGATTTGTTTCAAGTTCGGAAAGTAATATTGTTGATGAATAAAAACATATTCATTGTCATCAATAAAATGAGATATCTATCGAAATAATGACAAAATAGTTATATTAATCTTTGGAAGCATTTAAATTAAATAAAGTACTTTTCCAATAACAAATACTTATTTTTGCAAGCTAACTATATTGTTTTATAATAAAAAAATTACTTTATGGCAGAATGACATTTCTTTATCATGAAAAAATGTATGGTATCGGTAAAATATATTTCTTCACCATAAAAAAGTATATTGTCTGGGTTAACGATATGTTTTTTATTCGTAAAAAATGTATCTTCCCAGCAAATCATATTTTTTGTTGGAAACAAATGTTCCTTCTTCAAGAAAACTATTAATTTTTACTAAAATTCAACATATTTATCATAACCGAGCCATAATTTTTATGATCATTATATTGCCTTATAGTGAGAATTATATTTCCCTAAAAAACCGAACTATTTGTGGTATTGTTTTTTGTTTATGGAAGTTACCTACATGCACTATTCAATACACTGAGCTTTTGAAATGTTCCTAAATATTTAGAAACATATTAAAAGTTCACGGTGTATTAGGCAGTATGGGTAACTTCCACACGGTTCTCTAAATGATTAGGTTACTTAGGAAAATATATTTTTCACAAATATTTGTCTAAGCCGTTTCCAGACTATGTTGAACAACAAAGTTGACTTTCGTTTTGTATGTGTGGACTAGTCGATCGAATTGGTCAATGGTTAGTGTGGACACGGATTAAAATTACAGTATTTTTATGACAAACATGTTTAAATCTAATAAAAATTAATGGTCTCTATTTATGCATAAAACTGTTTAGTAGGAAAGCAGGATAGGTATAAAAAACTTGATGCTGAATATTTTATTCTATTAAAAAGGAAACTATACATTTTAAAAATAGATACCATACATTTATAAAATGGAAACCTTACATTGTTAAAATTAAACATACCTACATGATTTAAAACATAACCAACAATGACATCCACAAGATAGCCTTGTCTATCCTTAAGTGTGCTTCCCCCATAGTAGTTTTTTGGAATTCTTGGAGTAGATCTGACAGGTTTAAATGAGAAATGTGTATGTTTGAGGTACCTACTTGAATATAATGGTAATTAATTTTCTTACCTTCAAAGATATCTCACAATTCTTGTAATCGCCATGAGTTTAACAATTCATTCATTCTATTATTAAACTTATTTTTGTCCAGAGCACTTTAACCACATAGTTCACAAAACAAAATAATTAGTAAAATTGCAAAAACTGATCTAATTTCACATGTAGACTGACGCCAAACGTAGACAGGTGGTGACCGTTACTGAATAATAGGGAAGGTTGGGGTGAGAATTCTTTGCTTCAATTGCCACATAATTTGTAGGCTAATGTGATTTCTTACGAGTTAGCATCGTTATATTTTATAACAAAATATTACATTGTGCTTCGTAGACTCTCATAGTCTCTGAAGAACAATTATTGTATGAAGGTGTGCATGAAAGAGAACAAATTTGTTTACATTGAAGAAATTACACTCGAATAAATCATTTTTTTATATCAAAATTTCCCAAATTTTATGTCCAATTTCATGTCCCGTGAAGAAATACACGATATAATTGAAAATACTACATTGACCAAGCAAGTACTCACCATTCATGGCCCTAATCAACTTCAATGATGGTTACTTAGTAATGAATACCGTACAACAGGATTACACAGGGGTATTCAAGGGTTGGATGATAGAAAAGACTCCCGCTTTCACCATTGGGTGGTTTGAATCTTGCCCGACTGTTAATACTGTTGTTTTTTGTCCCATCAATCACAATCTAGTTTTTATAGAAACTATTCTGCCGAATGCCTCTTACAATTTTTGACTGTTTACATAACCTAGAATAAACTTGGAAATAGCTGAAAATATTTAGCCAGTAACTGTGAAACTCTCCCAAATTTAATATTAAACTTCTCCATACGGGCGCGATTAAACTTCGTTTAGTCGACAAACAAATTCTGGATAGAGTTTGTAGAATTATCCTGGGACAAGCTTATAATATTGAAAACAGCTTATCATATATTTTAAAATGGGGTATTTTTAATTGATTCAATGTTTTGAAAAACACCACCTGTGTCAAGTGTCTTCGTTCTGGAAATGCCATTAAACAGGATACAGATGGTTACAATAGTAGAATCTGGGATAGCAGTGTACAGTAAGAGTCTGAAGAGTGTGGAGAGAGTGGAGCAAGCCAATCTCATACATGGAGCAACAAAAATTTTCTTGGACAGCCAAACGGCTTTGAAAGCACTTAGCTCTTATCGTGTAACGTCGAAATTGGTTTTAGACTGCCAGAAAAGACTCTCCTCAATAGGAGAACTCAATGAAGTATTGCTGGTCTGGATCCCTGGGCATTCTAGCATGGAAGGAAACGAAAAGGCAGACTCTCTTGCAAGGGAGGGAGCTGCACGTGTTTCTATCGGACCAGAACCTACAATTGACATCTCAATAAGTTTTGCCAAACCAACACTAAATACCTGGACAGCAAGAAGAGCATTAGACTTCTGGCATAATGTACCAGGATTGGTTCATTCAAACACTTTTATACATCCTTCGATGAATGTCTCCAAACAAATGTTATATAGCAGGCATAACCTACGTTGTCTAACAGGCCACTGTCATCTAAATAATCATATGCTAAGACTTGGACTGTCGGAAGATCCGACTTGCCGTCTTTGTGTGGAAGATGATGGAACAGCAGAGCATATACAAAATTTGTTCCTGCCCCGCCGCGGCTCGAATCAGGTATCTCATGTTTGGCAGGGTCCCTCTCTCGCCCTTGGACCTGGAATATTATTCACCAAATAAACCAATCGGCTTTGTTAAGAAGCTGAATTTGTTTGGTGAAATCTGAATGAGTCTCAGCCACAATAGACTTTTGACAGTCGCAGTGAAGGGCCTTATAGACCCACTAAGAGCCTGGAACTGAATACTCTGGAAGTGTGAGATCCATGGTATCCTACAAAGTGCCAGAATGAACAAGTACAAGGTGAGCATAGCTAGGAAGGTCTGTTGCTTCAAATAGTCGCTCGTAAAAGAATGCAACAAATAACTGAAATAAGATTGGAGAGCGTGTCGGGATATTTCTGAAGATAAGCAAGCTGATGAGCTAGCGGGAAGGAATGTTGGAACAGGGACCACAAAAACGTGGAGTTTTTGTGGAATGGAAGATGACCCATGCATCTACACACTTGCAGAAGGGAAGGCAAAACAGCTGGGAAACCAATGAGACTTTCCTGAAAAACAATAAATCCGAGCAAATACTCCCACCAAAGGGTTAATTCTTTTGAAAAATCTTCCCGTTATCATAGGCGTACAAGAATTTTTTTTTCTCAATTTATTTGTAAAAATTGTCATGCTTCATTCACTTGTGTTTTCACTTTTGCCTATTTCTTTATTTCCATTCATAATCCTTAACCTATTGGATGCTGAACAAATTGAGATAAACTGCCAAATCACATATGTAGACGTATAAATAATGGAGAATCTGGACAGTTTCTTTCAATAATGTTTCGTAAAAGAGCAATAGTTTCCTCAATGTCTGCTTAAAAGCTTCGAAAGCTGTCGTTTAGGAAACGTCGAAAGCGTTTTAAAATTGTAAGGGAACATTTTTTTCATTTGTGAATAATTTGGCAATATTAAACCGAAACGTCAGCGGTCCTGTATCCAATTAAACATAGCAAATAGTCGCTATTTTTTATCCTTTCAATTAATAGCGTTTAGAATTTGAATATAGCAAAAAATGATAGCCGCTGAATAAAATTAATCTGAGCAAAAAAAATCAAAATTAAAAGAGCAATATCATTCATAACGCCCCATTGTCAGTGTAAGGCGTCTAGTTCTCTTGAAAAATTGAAAATTCTTTTTTCCTCCTTTGCCATTCTTTTGTTTCAGATTGCGCAATGGCCTAAGTGTTAAGTGTAAGCAGTCGAGGACTGGCCCGAATGGTATTCGGAAATCTAACCCAATTTTCATATATAATACCACGAGAGTGAAAATTTTGTCGGCAAAATCTTTCGATTGTTATGAAAGTTTGTTGCTTGGCAATTTTGCGAATGACATTTTGACATTTTGGATTAAATGTCATGAGCAAAATTACCTAAAAGCAACAAACTTGAATACGACAAGAGAAAAATTTTACATATTGGATTATCTTTTTCCAATATTTTTCAAAAATAAACGAACGGGACACTTACTGCCAGATAAAGCTTTCGATCCTCCTTGGGTCGTTTTGGAAAAGATTGGATTATATTCTACCCTGCCAGTAAAATTACCTTTATTATCATATTCTTTTTTAAAGTAATTAATATTACAATTAGCAGCTTCCTTTCCACACCATGCTAATTCGAACGAACATAAATGAAAAAACTTTTTTTGTTACCCATCAGGGTTATTTTCAGAATAGCTTTCTACCATTTCCATTAATCCCTTTTTGGTAAACGCGTTAGAACTTCTTTTTCTGGTTTCAGGTTCAGCCTGAAGCTTTTCACGTTTTGTATCCCTGGCCAATCTAGCAAATTCATAGGTAATATCTTCAAATGGATCAATTTTGATGTTAAATCCTAGAAAATATTTTTCCTGGACCATTTGAGCAGTCGTATTCCAAAGTGTTTTCACACTAGCTTCAGTATAATCAGTTCCATCTCTTTTTTTCATGTTAAAACCATGATCTTCAAGAATTTTTGCTATAACTTGTTCAGAAGTATCCTTTTCTAACGTATAATTACGTGCGTCCAGAAACATTCTAAGCTGTTCTCACGCAGTCTTTTTTGTCTCCATTGTATTTCGCGGTATACTTTGCTTAATTGTACTCTCTATTTCATTTATTGAATTATTTCCAAATCTTGTATAATTCATGTTAATAATACTTATTTAAATTTTTGAAACAGTTTAAATAATTTTTAGATAGTTAAATAAATAAATAAACAACTTAGTTTCCTTAGAATGCCTTAGTTTCCCCACACTCAGGCATTGCCTTAGTGGGTGAATCGGTTTGTTTGTCAGCCAGATATCAAATTAGTCTCATAAAATTATTTTATTTTGTCTTTGTAATCTTGTTTCTATAATTATTTTGTAATTTTTTTGATGATGAATAAACTTATTATTATTATTAGAAACCGCTAACAAAGATTTTATATTGAATTTTATCACATAGTGATAGAATTTTATACACATAGATTTGATATATTAAACGTCAAAAAATTGCCGCGACAAGACAAAAAATTGCCAGTTCAAAACCTTCAAATTTTGTCAGTTATCAATTTACTCTAGTGAAATAGTCAACTTAATTTCACAGAATTTCCGAACTATATGGGTCAAGCATATTCCAGTATTCGGAATTAGCAAATAGAACATCCATTCAGGAAAATTTTTGATAATTATCTTCATCAATACTATTAAAAAGGATTTCCCTTGGAAAAATCCTCCCTAGTTCTAGGAGGAGGAGTGTTTATATCTATATCTGTGCATGTGACACTTTCTTTATCTGGCCCCCATTGACGTTAAATATTTCCTTAGTTAGTTTCTTGATCGGGACGTCTATTCTTTAACAATGAGCGGCATATATTTATGGCGAATGATCACATTAGGCGATCGTCGTTATATTCTTGGCCCGTGATCCGATATTATTGATCTCATAAAAATCATACACTCCGGATCGCATGGTCCGAAATAGAGGAGCAGAGTCGAATGAATTGGCGCTTGCCTAGTAAAAAGGTTTTCTAATGGAAATTTGTTTACATCCTGTCACAGAGAAATAAGTATATAATTACTATTTCTCTATGCATTCCGTGATTATTTTTCCAGTTCTCTGTTTTTTTGAATCTTAAATTCATGTGCATAGAGTTGGAAAAAATACTATTATTTTTGGTACGTAATGATGGAGGATTTACGGGAGGCAGAGGAGGAAGTACGAATTGACGAAGATAGGGGCTCCAGGTTTTTATATGACCATCGCTTGGAAGCATGCCGTTTGTGGGGGCTCTTCTTTTGTAAGCAGTGAAACGCGACTGGCTCATTTTTATTCAATTTTATTCACTAAACAGACGACCTTTTTTATTATTGCTAATATAAAAAATAAATAGCACGGGATAGACAGATAGATTTCCA
>CAJUYH010007158.1:0-18200 GCA_910591685.1 Galerucella tenella
CAATTTATGGCCATAATTCACTTGGGTGACTTGCGCCCCTCGCCTGCGGCTCGTGACGCAAACGTCACCCATCGTGAATTATGGCTATCATAAATTGCTCGTTCAATAATATACTATTTTAAAGAAAGGTAGAGTGAAGCAGTGTATTTATGACTGATTTGAATTGGGATGATTGGTGAAGGAGTTGAGATTGTGGTTTTAATAATGACAGAGTGTCAGACCAAAGTGGCCTGTTAAAAAAACGTGGATTGAGCCAGAGCGCAGTTTGAGAACAAATTAAGCTTCAGCAAGCTATATTTCTTTTCGGTTAACCGAAACTTTCGGTTAAGTGTGTAAAAAACTTCGATGAGTCCAAACAAAACGTGTACTATAGTTAAATATTCAGAAAAACACTAGTACTTATCTTTATTTGCTCAAGAGCTATCACCTTTTGGAATATCGGAATGTATAATAGTACTCGTGAGCTGGCTGGAATTAGATCTGTCACCTTGTAAGAGACGCTGAGTGTTTTAGTGGTGTGTCCTTACAGCTTTTTGTTGTGTCCAATTCAAAGTATTTTTATAGATAATAGTTCTTTACGTAACTAGTTATGAAAAGAGGGAAATTGTTCAACAAGCGTAATATTTGCCAAAACGAGCGCTAGCGAGTTCTGCAAATTACGCGAGTTGAACAATTTCGCTCTCTTCATAACGTGTTTACGTACAACGTTTTATCTAATTCCGTGCTTTCATAATATTTAATAAAATCTTCAATTACGATGATATTAAAGTGGATTCAAATGGTGTTAGAAGTATTGTTACTATGAAGTATTCACCCAGAAAATTGACTTACTTTAAATAACTGTGTCCTGAATAATGTTGTTTTCAATGTTTATAAATCTTAAATACTATTGAATTAAAATAATGGGGTAATTGTCAGTTTAAATAATGAAATAATTGTCAGTTTTGACAGTACCTAATTAATAAATTATCCTTTGAAACTCATGTGGTATCTCTATGTTGAAACTGAAACAGTTACAGTAACGTCACATTTTTCATAACCTTCCTATATCAGTTATGAAAAGTAGTCAAAAACTTTACGTAACTGTTTAAGTTTGAACATAGATATACTACATGAGTTTCAAAGAATAATTCATTAATTATGTAGGTAATGTCAAAACTGAAAATTATTTCATTATTTAAACTGACAATTACCCCAATTTTAATTCAATAGTATTAAGATTTATAAACATTATAAACATCATTGAGGACACAGTTATTTAAAGTAAGTCAATTTTCTGGGTGAATACTTCATAGCAACAATACTTTTGACACCATTTGAATCCACTTTAATATTACCATTGTAATTGAAGATTCTATTGAATATTATGAAAGCGCGGAATTAGATAAAACGTTGTACGTAAACACGTTATGAAGAGAGCGACATTGTTCAACAATTGTTGAAAAATATCGCTATTTTCATAACTAGTTACGTAAAAATATTCACATATTATTATTACACATTTTAAATTAGATTTTATGGTATAGATTGGTAGCTTCCAGAAACTGTAAAACTTTCTTTATTTCGGTAGGGCAGTGAAGCATTTCCTTGAGGTTAGGCCTTAGCTTCTTTCGCGTGGCGGTCCGCAGTTTCGTTACCATCAATTCCGATGTGAGATGAAAGCCAGATGAGGGTGACTGTTATATCTTAAGCAACTAGAGTTTGATAGATGTCGTGTATGTTCTGGAAAATTGGGTGGTCAGTGAAGATTGACTTGATTGACTGAATGGAAGAAAGGGAGTCAGTGCATATTGCAATATTTTTGTGGGGTAGGAAGATGCTTTTGAGAGCTCAAAGTATTAATCGTATAAGTTTTTCAGGTTCTTTGGGATGCGTTAGAAGAAGTAGAGCTGAAGCGTGCTGTAGACGAGTTACCTGCAGGCTTAGACAGTAAAATGGCTGAAGGTGGTTCAAATTTCAGTGTAGGTCAAAGGCAATTAGTGTGTCTGGCTAGAGCTATTATTCGAAATAATAAAGTTCTCGTTTTGGATGAAGCTACAGCGAATGTGGATCCTTACACGGACGGTCTGATTCAAACGACGATTAGAAAGAAGTTTGAGAATTGTACAGTATTAACAATTGCACACAGATTACATACTATTATGGATTCTGATAAAGTTTTGGTGATGGATGCCGGAAAGGCGGTGGAGTTTGATCATCCACATACGCTATTACAGAATGAAAACGGAGTATTCTATTCTCTGGTTATGCAAACTGGTAAAGCGACAGCGAAAAACCTGATACACATAGCGGAAGAGAGTAAAAAAATGAAAGAGAATCAAACTTTATCTTGAATTTTTATGTTGTATGTCAAAGTATTTTATAAATAAATGTTTGCTATAAAACAATTTCCATCTTTTCTTTTCGAACGATTGAACTTTTTTCGACAAATCAATAGATTATTGACAAATTAGAAATTGGAAATTTTCTGACCTTTATAATGACAGAATATTTTTTTGACAGTCTGGTTTTTAAAAATGCAAAAAAGCAGTTTTCTCCCGCTTGTAGTTAGACAAAATATATGTAAAAATAAAGAGTATTGTGTTGTGTATTGAGATGGTATTTTGGTGCAACTACAACAAGTAAATCAACAATTCAATAGTTATTTATGAAACAAGTGCATGAAGTTATACTTTTGCGCACGAGCTGCAAAAATGCAAGGCACGAACGTAGCGAGTGCCTTTTTCGCAACGAGTGCCAAACTTTGTCTACGACCACATGAAGGAAAAATAAAAAAATGTGTTCTGGAAGAGGTTGAGAAACATTAAAATAAATTTTCTATAAACATATATATACACAACGAATTCTAATTTCAGGTGGTGTGCAATCCGAAGAAATGCATTATTCTCGAGGTTCTTCCATTTAAAATAAGTGTAATTAAAATTTTGAATATAACAAAAAATATTTTTCACTATGTTCGACACTTCTGTCAAATTTACTGACAGCACAAAAGTTTTTACAACAAATGACCAAACTCAAGGCAACTAGATAATCACGTAGCTGAAAAAGAGTATTAAAATGAGAACCCCATTTAAAAAGCATTGGTCATTTACGCACGCTTTTGGGTGTTATAATGAAAGTGCCATATAAAAAGCGTTGTTCATTTACGCACGCTTTTCCACGTATGTATAATGTATGATATAATGTATTCCTATTACTCTCTATACCATTACAGTGTTAGTATAATATTTTTTTTACTAAAAACTTGCATCGACGTATTTTTACTAGCCCATTCTTGAGTATATAGGCAGTAGAAACATTTTGAGTTTCCTTGTATTGAAATGAAGGAACGAAGCCAGTGTTATTTTGTTCAGCTAACTTTATGACGTTCCTATTCCTGACGACACCTTCCATATAAAATGGACAGCAGCGGCGATACATACGAAGAAAGATAATAAATGCGTTTTACAGAAGTGATTTCATTTTTTTAAAAAGGTTAGGAAAGAAAACGTCACAATATATATTAAAAACTGCTATACAAACTGATGAAAGGGTGAGATTGATGAACGAAATTATATCTGGCATTCAAGTTATCGAAATATACACATGGGAATACCCTTCCTCCAAGCTGGTTGAAATTGTAAGAATGTGAGTATCAATCTTTCCCCTGGGAAGATCCAAGAAAGATCCGCGAGTGGAAGCACCAGTAGAAGGAAGTTTATTTGTTTTAAATTCTGTATTAACAGCAACGTCGAACGAACGTCCTCTTATTTATGAGAATATATGAATATTGTTCGCAAGAAAATAGAAAAATGTATTATTATGTCTACAAAGCATTGTGCATTTGCGAATGAGGAGTTAAAAATGAGATATTTTTTCAATGTTGATAGTTAGTAGTGGACATAATAGGGTATCAATTATTTTTATTAATTTTATGTAGATTTAAAAATTCAACTTTTGAATGAATTGTATAGTTCGCGATTTTGACAGTAAGGGGTAGTTTTCACTACTAAAAATAATCAGCGCTCATTAACATAATATAGAATGTGGAGTAAAGGGTGAGATGAGATTAATCTTTTTTAAATCATCCCAGGAAAAAGGCAAATTACAAAAATATTCTTCGACAAAATATAAGTTAATAACTATGATATTTTATTCCAGGAAAGAGATGAAATACATTAGATTCACATCAGTAACTAGAGCCATCTTAATGTCTTTGTATATAATTTTAAACAGAAGCGCAATTTATTGTAATATGCGTAATTACCTTCGCTGTAACACAAGATACCTTGACTGCTTCTTACGCCTACACCGTCGCGTCATATTATCGACAACTTGAATCCATTACATACTTTTTTCCACAAGCAGTTTCGCAAGGATCAGAAATGTATATTTCTATGAAAAGAATCCAAACATTTTTGTTATTCGATGGAATAGAATTAGAAAACAGTTTGAAAATAAATAATAAAGTTGAAGAAAAAGAAAATGGTATGAATGTGCAATTGATTAGATCTGAAGCAAGTGTTTCGATCAGTAATGCTTCAGCTGAATGGTTAAAATATCATCCTGAAAACAATTTGGAAAAGATAAACCTAAACGTGAGAGCTGGTAACGTGGTAGCGGTTGTAGGAGCAGTTGGTAGCGGTAAGACGACGCTGCTACACGTTATTATGAAAGAGTTGGAGCTGCAAAGCTCCGAAGATAAGGGAGTGAGCTCTATTTCGGGGCGAGTCTATATGAATTACGCTAAAGCTGGTGGAAGCGTTATTAAAGTTTTTCTTCTAGTCTTGGCGTTCTGCGCGACTGAGATTTTACAGGTTTCAACAGAATATTTTGTAACTTTTTGGTGAGTTAATATTTCAATATCAAAAACACATTTTTTTATTCGTTTTTAGGGTTAACATGTTTGATTATTTATACATCAATCAGTTCTATGCGAATTAATAAATTTATTAACTCACATGGAAATGTAATTTTCTATATTGTTCAAGGTAAGTAGGTATTAGTTTTGTCATCAACATTAAGCACATATCACTTTGAAAATTGAATACAATGAGGATTTGAATAAGTTAAATTGTTTTATTTTATACCACATATCACTTCAGTAAATATGTACTCTTGTATACTCATAAACTAATTTCAATAAAATAGTTTCATTTGCTGTCAGACATACAGACCTAAGAGAATAAATAAACATATTAATTCATATATATGATAATATTCTTACATTGTTTATTTGAAGAAGGGAAAGGAAATATAATCATTGCATTCACCCTTTCCCTTATAATAAACAATTATAATTTTAAATTCATAATTCTACTGGCGGAACTCTATATTAACTTCTTTGATCATCTGCTTTGATTATACTACATTAGTTACATCTACCATCTCTTCTAATGTCTTCTCTTTTAATTTTTTATTTGTTTCTACTATTTGTCTATTTTCTTGTATTTAATATATTCATTCTCTTCACTTTCCTCATTCATCTCTTTAGGACTATCTATTAAACATTTACTCCTGATATTCATTTTATTTAGTTTGAAGTATCAGTTAATAATAAGAATTATCTCTTTCTACAAATATTACTTTCATGATGAATTCTGAGAACAAATTATTTTATTGTTAACAATGAAAATTCCAAAACCCCACCATTGATTTTTGACAAATGCTCTCTTTGTTGATGTTTTAAATTTTGTTTCATTATTTTCTGTAATTATATATTATTATTTTTATTTAATTTCAATTGTAAATTTACTTCAAAAAATTCTCAGATCAAAGTTGGGTCCAATACTGAATTATTTTTAAATCAAATTCTGTATCAATAATCTTCATTTATTGAACAATTTTAAAAAAATATACAATTTTCAGTTGATTATAGTGTCGCTTTAATTTTCTTATACCTATCAAATATCAAAATTTCTAATTTAAAATGTAGATATGTTGAATTCTTATGTTTCTACGGTCTTCAAATATTTTTGATTGTTCTGTATTGTCAATTTTACATCATCGCCAAATAAGATTTTCCAGTTCAATATTTTTAAAATTTTCAATGGGCTATTTCAATTATTTATTATATTTTCACATTTTCTTCCCATTAAAAAAATCTCTCAATCCATCTAATAATAACAGAATACACCAGCAAACAAGAAGCATGTCTGAAAGGTGCCATTTTAACAATAATATACTTGTCATATTTCGCTTTTTCAACGAACCATATTTTTCAAAATTTGATCATTTTTATCAGTGTATTTTCTAGGTTATCTCTCAAGGACATACATTTTTTTTACCAAAAAATTATTTTCAATAACTCACTTTTCCATCGAACGCTCAGCAAATAAGTACGAAAAGAAGTATTATAAAAATATATACGAGGGTAAATCTAAGAGTTTTTGGATACAGTTGTAAGTATGCGTTTTTCTTCCAGTTTATTACTGTTTTATACTTTTTTCCTTATTATTGTTTAAATGCATCATTTATTTATTACTTACAGATATATATTTATAATGGACGAAGTACGATCAAATGCACCGACAAAGAAAACTTCTCCAAGAGATAGGGCTAATGTGATATCAACTTTATTTTTTTGGTTAGTATGTTTTTTCGGGTAAACATTCTCTATTCTGTATTCTATTCAGTTCCTGAGTAAAGTATCACAGTCAAGTAGTTCCTTTAATCATATTCCTTGAATGAAGTTTGGAATATACATAGGCTTCAATTTATGACAGTATTCCTCTTCTATGCAGGTGTTGTACTCTAGGATTCAATACTCTGTCATATTCCTTGAGGAAAGGTTTGGGATATCCATAGGCTTCAATTCCCGCCAGTCTTCCTCTTCTATCCAGGGGTTGTACTCTGGGATTAGATACCTACTCTTAGATATCCCAAGTAGCAATTTAAATTCTATAAGGTTTGTATAAACAGCTACAAGATATATCTTATAGGATACTAAAATTCTTATAACGGTCTACAAAACAAGTGAATGATCCTTATACAACTAAAAAGGGCCCATTTTCATACAACTGTTTGGTTGAATAACAGTTCTATTGAAAATTTATATCTACAACTCTTAATCGACTGTTTCATAATTATTTATACAGCTACTATAAAATGATTTAATAGTGTGTCATGTAGTCACATCTATAATATGGGATTGAAGCGACACTATGAAGATCTCACAAAATGGTTGTATAATGCAATATATTCTTTTATAATGCTGTTAGTTCGAGCACAATGGAAACATTTTATCATCTAGCAGTTTATAGGAGCATTTCATTTTTTAGTGAAGAATATCAGAACCAAACTATATTTCAATTTGAACGTGCATCCTACCTTTCATTTGTAGAAATGGAGACTTATCAAAACGACTTGGGCGGACATCGATAGTAAAAATGATAATTTCATTTGGATGGTTTAATAGCACAAATTTTGATGCGCCGCAAATTTTACTAATAGATTATAGGTATATATTTGGCAAGAAAATGAAGCAGTTCAATTCTGGTTAAGTTTTTAAGTTTCAATTAGATACTTGAAAAAAATAATAAAATAGAATATTCTAAAATACTTTTCTCTATGATTTTGATAGTTCATCACTTCATATGGATATTCTTCCACAATATAATTCTCTAAATAATGATAAAGTCACATTTTCTAATATAGTTTCATGTTTCCAACTCAATTGCTCATAATGGCGGCGATAGTGGTACAAGAATTGCTTATTTAAACATTGCGATTCATAATACAACAATTTTATCCCAAAGAAGTGCCTTGAACAATATTTTATTGTAAAATGGAACGGTATACGATAACTGTTTTATAACGAAGAATATTTAGGCACTATACAACGCAATTGAAGGCTTTACAATATTTATTTTACAACATTATACAGCTTCAATAAGACAAGCTTAAGTAACTATTTTATAATGTAGCTGTTAGTTACATGGTATATTATAGAACTCTTATATAATAGGTATAAAAGTCTTATGATATTTTGATATTGTATAAACTTGCTTATAAGTCACTATAGAATCACTTAATACAACAATTTTCTTTAAAAAACAAAATTAACGCAACAAAAGGCTTAATAAAAACAAACAGTCCTTAAAACAACGCTATTCGGCTGTTATACAACAATTCAGTCCTCTTAGAATTCCATTTTGCTAGTTGGGATATTCCTTGAAGGAAGTTTGGGATATCCGTAGGCTTCAATTTAGGTCTGTCTTCCTCTTCTATGCAGGTGTTGTACTCTGGGATTCAATACTCATGGTCATATTCCTTGAAGGAAGTTTGGGATATCCGTAGGCTTCAATTAAGGTCAGTCTTCCTCTTCTATGCAGGTGTTGTACTCTGGGATTCAATACTCATGGTCATATTCCTTGAAGGAAGTTTGGGATATCCGTAGGCTTGAATTTAGGTCAGTATTCTTTTTTTATCCAGGTGTTGTACTCTGGGATTCAATACTCCTTCTTCTTCATAAAACTTCTATTGTACATTATTCCTTCTTCACTAGTTTGAGGCGTCCATTAAGGTAGGTAGTTGTCGTGGTACAAAGTCAGCGAGTCAACATTTTTATGGAAGACTGTATCCGCAGAGGCGTTCATTTTTATTACTTATGTATATATCTAAGTTTCAGAAATTTTCCTGTTATCATATGCAATATTTAAATGCAATCTATTTCAACTGTAATTACTGCAGATTTAGCTTCACGTAATATTCTATTACATATAGTAGAATATTAAGTATTAAGAGCGGTAAGGGTTGTTTACCGGTCGACAGCAATGTTTGGAGGCTGATAAGCCTCCAATTTTGCTGGAGACCGGTATTACCCTCAAAGTTCGAGATGCTTATACCATTTTTTGCGCGATCTTATTAAATTTCGAATAAAATAATTTACCTACAACCCCCCCTGTAATCAGTCAATAACACACAGTTGGTATCAATGTAATGACGTTTATTACACACTGTAAAAAAACGCACAGCTGTAAAGTAAATCGCACGGCTTCCCTAGCAACATCTTAGCAACTGTCAATAGACGTCACCATTTTATTCAAAATTTACTATTTGAAAACATTCAATACGGCCATGTTTAACTATAAAAAGCCCAAAGGGCTAAGTATTTGTTTTGATTATAATTGAAAAATGGACTTTCGATTATCAACAATATATTAATAATGATTAAACGTTAGTTCTTTAGTGTGTTTCTTTCATTGGTAATAGAGTAATAGAGATGGAGTTTACCAAGCACCTCTAATTATGTAACTGTTACTTTTTATGCTTCTTATAAAAAATACAAGTTCAAGTAGGTCGTAGGTAAAGTATAGTACGTAACTCGTGTTGTAAAGCATTTTACGCACTCACGGAAATACTTTTCCATTCGTGCGTAAAATGCTTCTTACCACACACGTTACGTAATATACTATTAAATTTCTTCGAAATGAACGAAATGTCAAAAGTGACATTTATATTTCTTGATCAGTTTAAAATATAATTTGCATTTTAGTGAAATTGTTTTTATGCTATTTATCTCTTTTTATATTGCTCTGTTCGGTTCTGTTCATTGAAAAAATATAAATAAACTTTGTTCCTTTTGTGTAATGAATGGAGTAATATATTATTTAGGACCACTTTAATGTATGTAGGGCTAAGACGTCGGTAAGTAATTTACTTACCGACGTGTTAGACTTAGAAACCAGTAAACACAACCTACCGTCCTGACAACCGATGCTGTAAATAAACAAAAAAGATCGATCGCGCAAAAAGTATATGATTGATTGCTATTAATATTTATAAATTAAAAGTTTAAATCTCAGATAATTCTGTAAAACTTTATACTGTGTTCATTTCGTATTTAATAAAAAAGATTGTTTTGATATTATTTTTTGTATTACTCAAAATTAAAAAATTTTCACCAATAATAAACATATGCTACACTAATAATTTTGAATATTGGTCAGTCCGTGTGTATTTACCACGCAAGTAATATGTACTTATACTTTTTCATAAATTGTTAGTTATTCATCAACTTGCTGTTCAATATATTTGCCTACACCATGACAAGTACCTTAAGGTATGCCTCTGTTGCAGTTGTAGTTACCCCAAATAATATTCGCAATCATCATCATATTTCTTTATCTCTTTTTTATTTATCATTTGTTTTATCATTATTTAATGAACAAAAGCTGGATGATTATATTTATTAATACTACAAATAAACTTAATATCATGTCGGATTCTGATTTTCAAGGAATCAGAAGTTGTAAAATAATGGATAGCTTTGTTTTTTATTTTTTTATGGCATGATCTCGGTTATCCATATCTTTTTGTTACCCAATTTAAAAAAAGATCTTGAACAAGCGAGATCTAGGTGGAATATTCAGCTGAACTGTATACTAAAAATATAGTGGAAATCATTATTCTCAAAGTATTTTGTATCTTTCAGCTGGTTGCTACCCTATTTCGTGAAAGGTTACAAACGAGTACTCACGGAAGATGACATGTACCAAAGCCGAAAGCATCACGATTCTGGGGCTCTTGGAGATAATTTGGAAAGGAGATGGACAGCGCACATAGCTAAAAATAAAATAAAAATAAAAAATTCCTTCGTAAAAGTGTTTCTGGGAACTTTCATTTTTGAAATTATTCTCTTAAATATAGTGGCTTTTGTAACAGAAGGTATCAAGTAAGTAATTTGATATGTGAAAAATCTTCTGGAAAACGTTCAGTCATCATAAAACTTAGGAAGCCTGGGACATGCCATGAGGTGAAATTAAGCATCAATAAGGAATGGGATCCAAATGCCATTATTACCACATTTGAAAATAATCTGAAAGAAGTATTTTTAAAGTGTAAATTCACGCTATTGGAAAGTGTGCCCAGTTGGATATTGATAAAGTATATAAAGGACATGTTATTATCATCTTGTCAAGCAGGCATTAAATCACTGAACTCTTGTGTAATCACATCCAAAATGGTATAGGCGAACTCAATGAACTACGCAAGAACAATATCGTTACCTTATTGTGGATTCCAGGATACACTGGAATGGAAGGAAATTCAATAGCAGATTAAATAGAAAAGAGGGAGATTAAAAAACTCTTTTGGGGGCCGTAACTATTTTGCGATATCAGCATAATCAATTAGTATGTTCTTTCAATTTCGAATGGATTATATCGAATCAATTAACAAATTTCTCTATGAAAACAAAACTATTGCCATTTTTTGTTGTTTTTAGAATGACACGACCATTTTTGATATCCAAACTACTGCTAGTGTACGAAACAACCGGAACTAATGAGGGTCAAAACGACATTTACTTCTACGCGGGACTAATAGTTCTAGCATCGTCTTTAAATGTACTTTTGACACATAGATTCACTTTGGCGATGATGCAAGTCGGTATGAAGATGAGAGTATCTTCGTGCTCGCTTATCTACAGAAAATCATTGAGGTTAAGTAAATCAGCTTTGGCTGAAACTACCATAGGTCAGATGGTGAATTTATTATCAAATGACGTTGGAAGATTCGATCAAGCGCATCATCTACATTATTTGTACATGGCACCTTTACAAACGTTGGTAGTTATGGCTTTGCTGTTTTCCAACATCGGTTGGACAGCTTTGTTGGGAGCTGTATTCTTATTACTTTCTATACCATTACAGTGTAAGTATAATATTATATAACTGCGCACTTGCATCGACGTATTTTGACCAGCCCACTCTCGAGTATATAAGCAGTTCATCATTAATTTTGAGTTCAGTATTTCCCTTGTGGTGAAATACAAGAACGAAGCAAGTGTTATTTTGTTCAGCCAATTCCCTACCGAATGTGAACCTTATGACGTTCCTATTCCTGTCGAATCCTGCCATCTAAAATGGCCAGCAACGGCGATACAAACGAAGAAAGATAATAAATGCGTTTTACAGAAGTAATTTCATTTTTTTAGCATGGTTAGGAAAGAAAACGTCACAATATAGATTAAAAACTGCTATACAAACTGATGAAAGGGTGAGATTGATGAATGAAATTGTATCTGGCATTCAAGTTATCAAAATGTACACATGGGAATACCCTTTTTCCAAGCTGGTCCAAATTGTAAGAATGTGAGTATTGACCTTTTTCCTGGGAAGATTCAAGAAAGATCCACTTGTGGCGAGGGGCACCACCAGTGGGGTTTTGAATTCCTTATTGACAACAACGTCAAACGTACGTCCTTTTATTTATGAGAATATATAAATATTGTTTGTAAGAAAATATAAAAATGTATTATTATGTCTACAAAGCATTGTGCATTTGCGAATGAGGTGTTAACAATATGATGTTTTCTCAAAGTTAGTGGTGGACGAAACCATAATGGGGAATCAATTATTATTATCAATTATCACAATGTTTTCATGTAGATTTCAAAATTCAACTTTTGAATGAATTAAATAGTTAGCGATTTTGACAATAATGGAGTAGTTTTCACCCCTAAAAATAGTCAGCGCTCATTAGTATGAAATAGAATATGAAGTAGAGGGTGAGATGAGCCTCATATTTTTTAAATCTTTCCAGGAAAAAGGCAAATTACAGAAGTATTCTTCAACAAAGTTAATAACTAATATTTTATTCCAGGAAAGAGATGAAATACATCAGATTGACATCAGTAATTAGAGCCATCTTAATGTCTATGGATATAATTTTAAACAGAAGCGCAGTTGCAATATGTATAATTACCTTCGCTGTAACACGAGATACTTTGACTGCTTCTTACGCCTACACCGTCGCGTCATATTATCGACTACTCGAATCCATCACATACTTTTTTCCCAAAGCAATTTTGCAAGGATCGGAAATATATATTTCTATGAAAAGAATCCAAACATTTTTATTATTCGATGAAATAGAATTAGAAGACAGTTTGAAAATAAATAATAAAGTTGAAGAAAAAGAAAATGGTATGAATGTGCAATTGATTAGATCTGAAGCAAGTGTTTCGATCAGTAATGCTTCAGCTAAATGGTTAAAATCTCATCCTGAAAACAATTTGGAAAAGATAAACCTAAACGTGAGAGCTGGTAACGTGGTAGCGGTTGTAGGAGCAGTTGGTAGCGGTAAGACGACGCTGCTACACGTTATTATGAAAGAGTTGGAGCTGCAAAGTGGTTCTGTGAATGTACAAGGTACAGTTTCTTACGCTTCTCAAGAACCTTGGCTGTTTGGTGGTAGCGTACGGCAAAATATTCTATTTGGACAAAAATTTGATCAACAAAAATACGATGAAGTTGTAAGAGTTTGTGCATTGCAAAGAGATTTCACTCTATTTCCTCACGGAGATAGAACTTTAGCAGGGGAAAGAGGAGTTACTTTAAGTGGTGGTCAAAGAGCTAGAATCAATTTAGCTAGAGCTGTTTATAAAGATGCTGATATTTACCTACTAGATGATCCGCTTTCAGCTGTAGATACTCATGTGGGTAAACAACTATTCGAGGAATGTATTTGTGGTTATTTACGGAGAAAGTGCGTCATTTTAGTAACGCATCAAATTCAGTATTTGAAAAATATTGAAACTATTTATCTAATGAAAAACGGACAGATTGAAGTTTCGGGTTCGTATGAGGATCTACGGAATTCGGAGACAGAATACAGTAAAATTTTAGTGAATTTAGAGGTGGAAGTAGAAGAGGACAAAAAAAAGTCTAGAACAATATCTGAGAAAGAAAATGATCCAGAAGAAGATAATATACAGATATTGCAAAGGGAAGATAAGGGAGTCGGCTCTATTTCGGGAAGAATCTATAGGAATTACGCTAAAGCTGGTGGAAACGTTATTAAAGTTTTTCTTCTATTCTTGGCGTTCTGCGCGACTGAGATTTTACAGATTTCAACAGAATATTTTGTAACTTTCTGGTGAGCAAATATTTAAATATCAAAAACTTATGTTTTATGTTTTTTCATTTGTTTTCAGGGTTAACATCCAACAATGGAAGTCAGAAACCTTATTAACTACAACAGAGCAATCAAACTCATCTTTGGTACCACCTCCCTCAATTACAGACGATCCTTTCAGTAATTGGTGGTTAACTGACCTTTTTACAAGCTCCAATACCATCAGTTACTACAGTGTAGTTATTATGTTAGCCATAATTGTTGTACTCATTAGATCAATATATTTATATTTTTGGTGTTTGACTGCTTCAACCAGACTGCACAACAAGATGTTTGTCAATATTGTTTACAGTCCCATGCGATTCTTCAACAGAAAT
Organism: Galerucella tenella; assembly: GCA_910591685.1. NCBI lineage: Eukaryota > Metazoa > Arthropoda > Insecta > Coleoptera > Chrysomelidae > Galerucella > Galerucella tenella. The sequence goes on from CAJUYH010007158.1 coordinate 14,217, forward strand.
CCGTCTGGAAGAATTTTAAATAGATTCTCTAAAGATATTGGTTCACTCGATGAGGTTTTACCTATAACGCTGTTAGATACTGCTCAAGTGAGTTATAAATTATCTTCTGTAACATACTAGTCCTCTAGTGAATTATAAAATCTAGCACTATACAATAACTAGAATCTGATGTATTATCTGCAAGCAAATACCTTTATTATACAATTTAAATTTGTGCTGGTGATCTTCAGTTTATGCAATATTAGTAATTAGGACCTACTGACCAGTACCAATATTAATTTTTTCCATTGTTTATGTATTGGCTGACACCGGAAGTAACTAGTGGTTTCAAGGAAACTTGTCACTATTTAACTATCTAATGCCTTTATTGCTACTTCCGTATGTGAAGATTGGGATAGCTTGATTAACTTCATAAAATAATAATGAAACAACTATATTCTATTTTAGATTGGACTTTCTGTAGCAGGAACCGCTATAGTGATAGGAACCCTTTCCTATTGGATTATGATACCAGCTTTCGCAATTGCTATCCTATTTTATGCCTTGAAAACCGTTTTCCTGGAAACTAGTCGAGATATCAAAAGGGTGGAATCAGTTAGTGAGTCTTTTTCGTATATGTACGCTTAAACATAAATCAAGTTGATTTCCAATTTTTTCTAATGATTATTATCGATTTCAGCTCGCAGCCCAATATTTACTCATTTAACAGCATCTCTTGAAGGGTTAACTACTATAAGGGCTTTTAAAGCCGAAGAAATATTAAAAACTGAATTCGATCGTTATCAGAACCTACATAGTGCTGCTTTTTTCATGTATCTTGGAGCTAACAGAACGTTTGGGTTCTGGTTGGATTTTATTTGTGTCATATATATGGCTTTGGTTATTGTAGCATTGCTTTTTGTTAAAAGAGGTAAGTTCAAATAACAATATAGTTTTAATGAGCTCAATAACTAAATTTGGTGAGTATTCCAACTACTCCTCTGAGTAAAATGTTATTGAATTTGAAACAAATTCAGTAACTTTTTAATGAAGGAAAATTTAAGCGATAAAATAAAAGGGAGAGGAAAAACCACAACCGGTCTATTAGCTTATTCAAGAATATTTACCAAATTGAAATTGTATGTTGTTTAAATTTAATGTGATACTGTAGAGCAGTTTGCTGGAAATATGGGTCTCGCTTTGACTCAAGCCATGACGCTAACTAGTACGTTGCAATGGGGTATGCGTCAATGGAGTGAATTAGAAAACCAAATGACATCAGTCGAGAGAGTTCAACAATACGCTGATTTGAAGCAAGAAGAAGAAGATGAAGAAGCGAAGGAACTGCCAAAAAATTGGCCCCAGAAAGGGAAAATTGAATTCCGAGATATGTCTTTACAGTATTATCCCGATGATCCTCCAGTATTAAGGAATCTTAGTTTTGTAATACAACCAACGGAAAAAGTTGGTATAGTAGGACGAACCGGTGCCGGAAAATCATCCTTGATTCAAGCTTTATTCAGATTAGCCGATACCGATGGTAGTATCGTTATTGACGACGTGGATACTAAAAAAGTGACTAGAAAAAATCTAAGGTCGAAAATTTCAATAATTCCACAGGAACCCTTTTTATTCTCTGGTACATTACGAAATAATTTGGATCCATTCGATGAATACAAAGATGAGGTGGGTATTTAAACAGTAGCTACTTATTTCAAAAAACCATTATATCTATAGTCTGGATGGAAGTTTCGTTAAATAATATTTTAATAATTTCTTCCGGTTTTTGATTGTTATTGACTACCGCAATTATCAGTTTCTGCTTTTATACGTTGTACGTTTTATCAGTCCACTGAGCACCAAGAGATCGTGGCCATATTTGGAAACCCTAGTCGCTCATTCCTAGCTACTTTTTCCCTTTGTTTGTTTCATCGGGACCTTTATAAGCTGATTTCTTCAATATCTAGTCTGAGGATTATTTTTAAAACCAATGAGTGTTCAAAGGTTGCATTTAACTCGTATAAAGCGGTAACTTTTGTTGATAGGCTTGAGCGTGAACCCTCAAATCACTTTGCCATGGGTTTACTGTAACGGTCTGTTTCAATTGAGGATGGTTGGCTCTGGCTCAAACATAATCTTGCACAGGCCCACCATTTATGTGGCAACACTTAATAAATATTTTAATGGATGACAAGATAATAGTGATACACTATTATAATGCCTCACAAATTCTTCAAAATATCGGGTGTGAGGTAGTCGTTATCATGTCAATAGATACTTTTTTATAGAAAAGTGGGGTGAAGCAATGTATTTATGAATGATTTGAATTGAAGTAGGAATTGTGATTTCAATAATGACAAAGTGTCAGACCATACTGGCCTGTTAAAAAACGTGGATGAAGCCAGAGCAAATTGAGTTTCAGCAAACTATGGCTCTTTTTGGTTAATCGGAAGTGAGTAAGAAACTCCAATAAGTCCAAACAAAATGTGTACCATTGTAAAATATTCAAAAAAACGCAAGTTGGTACTTCTCTTCATTTGCTCAAGAGCTATGAGCTCTTGAAATACCGGAATATATAATAGTGCTCGTGAGCTGGCTGGTAATAGATCTGTCACCTTGTTAAGAGACTCTGAGTAATGATGTATTATTGGTGCGTCGTTACAGCTTTTTGTTGTGTCCAATTCAAGGTATAAATGAATCACTTTTTCAGGTTCTTTGGGATGCGCTAGAGGAAGTAGAGCTGAAGCGTGCTGTAGACGAGTTGCGTGCAGGCTTAGACAGTAAATTGGCTGGAGGTGGTTCAAATTTCAGTGTAGGTCAGAGACAATTAGTGTGTCTGGCTAGAGCTATTATTCGAAATAATAAAGTTCTCGTTTTGGATGAAGCTACAGCAAATGTGGATCCTCACACGGACGGTCTGATTCAAACGACGATTAGAAAGAAGTTTGACAGTTGCACAGTATTAACAATTGCTCATAGATTACATACTATTATGGATTCTGATAAAGTGTTGGTGATGGATGCCGGAAAGGTGGTGGAGTTTGATCATCCACATACGTTATTACAGAACAAAAACGGAGTATTTTATTCCTTGGTTATGCAAACTGGAAAAGCTACAGCGAAGAACTTGATACATATAGCGGAAGAGAGTAAAAGAATTAGAGATGCCAATACTGCGTGTTGAAGTTTTAGTAAATATAAATAGGTTCTAGGACTGATTTTGTATGTATTGTGAATAATGTACTTAATTATTAGTTTAGAATAAGCTAAAATAATAAAGATGAAGGTGAGAGAAAATTTTACACATATAAGTGACTTTTGAGTCCATACTTCGAAGAATCAATGAATTTTACAAGAGAAGTTTGAATCGCGAAATATTTTTATTCAAAATCTACAACAAAATGAAATTTTTTCGACATGGAAAATGTTAAAAATTTGTAAACTGGGGTTTTAGGGACGAGAGATCTACTGACACAATTATAATGAAAGGTGGATTATGATTGGTTGCTACCAAAAACTAAGTTCGATCCTGTGAGAAATCCTGTGAATAAATTAATGGAAACGCGAAATGTCTGTTGCCAGAGCTGTTGTCAGATGAGGAAACTGTAGACGCCACGTAAATGAAATTTTAACAGAGTTATAGTTTACTGACAGACCACCCTGTACCTCAAAATAAAAATAAAGTGAAAAAAGTTTGAGAGGTGTACAGTATTAACAATTGCACACAGATTACATACCATTATAGATTCTGATAAAGTGTTGGTGATGGATGCCGGAAAGGCGGTGGAGTTTGATTAGATAAATAGATAGATATTATATTTATTTGACTACATTACATGTTTTTACAATATTTGTATCAAGTCAGAGATACAAAATGTAAAATGTATAACATTTGACATATTAATAAGAACACATAAAACTTAATAATAATAATTAAGGTTTAAATACAAGCAATTAAAATAGTATATTAAGTATCAAGAACGGTAAGGGTTGTTTACCGGTCGA
>CAJUYH010007159.1:0-18199 GCA_910591685.1 Galerucella tenella
CACCAGACCAATAGATGGCTAGTAGAGAGCATGGAGACCTTCCACTTGGAAAATTAAAACAATGTGGCATCCTTTCAGATGTTAAGCAACAGTACAATGATTCATAATATTCACTTGAAATTATCTCATTTTATAAATCTAAATGTGTTACAAAGGGCTGGATAAATTCATTAAATGGTTATCCATACACTCTACATTTACTGTAAGAACTGACAGCTATACCAAATATAATAAAATGAATAAAACTTGGAAACTGAAAACGTGGATCTGGATAAATATAAAAAATTCAAGCAAGTAGTAAATTTATTATTCAAAATTCTTAAAAGCATAAAAAATTACAGTAATAACTTGTTTCAATCATTATTGCCGTGACTGTCCCAATTCACCAAAACCAAATTGAGACAGCCACGGCAATGAGTCTTTCCGGTGCCCAAACTCCGACCCTGATGAACCCAAATTTGGGATACAGTACTTTTTTATTTCTACTACTCTGTGGTATCCATTGCCACAGCTGGGACCGGATCCCTGGGAGCTTCGTCCCCCGCATCATCCCTTAGTGGATCAGCAGGTTCTTCAGCAGCACCACCACCTCCACCGCCTCTACGTTCTTCACCTTCTATAAGTGACAAATAAGGAGATGTCTCTTCTTCTTCCAGGATTTTAAAGTTTTGGCCTTTACCAACATATCCTATGGATACATTTTTGTTTGTAAGATCAACCTAAAATTGAAAAAGTGGAATAATTTGAGAAATATATTTAGTATTTGTCAATATTTGTGATTATTATCAATAGCTGATGATGGGGTGAGGTGTAAACTTATGAGTGCCCATTCTATATATGTGATGTATAAGTATAGTGAGAGCTTATAGAAATAGGTTGGACAGATCGGGAATCTATTAAAAAAAACAATAAGGCTAAAAAGTGTACAATACACATAAGGTTCAACATTTTCAAAGCTGCCAAATATGGCATATGATGAAAAAGAATTAAAATTAGGTATGTTATAATAGGTTTGTTCGTAGAACAGTCAGAAACTACCAGAAACCGTCGAGGCATGCACATTAAAAAAAAGCGCTCGTAGGAACAATTTGGCAGTTGGTAATTTAAAAATCCTTTGTTTGAAGAAAGAAATTTGCGGTTTCGGATCAATTGCCAACTATCAGAATAATTAAGTTTGTTCATAGAAGGAATTTCCAATTGGGCAAGGATTCGATGGCTTGGGAAGGAATTATTTTATATTAAGTGGACTGTATTTCTTTTTTCTTACTTCCCTCCTTTGCTCTCAGGTCCCTCGCAGAAAACCTTCGTTGTTATAAACTTCATTATTGAAGTACGATGGGTAATTAAACGCTTTTTTCGGAATTTACGATTATATTGACAATTCGTATATAAAAATAACAATGACATCTCATCATAACAACGGTTGCTAAGTAAATTCTTTCTTTTTTATATAGATATATAGAGAAACTTTTAGATATTCAGTCATCAATAATAACTTACTCAGAAATAAATAATGTTATTAACGAAGAAAATGCACAATTTATTTAGCCAAGCAAGTCTGTTAAGAATTGTCTTGAATTCTTAACACCAATCGATTGGAAATTTGTCAAACTCTGACATTCCGTTTGGGAGTCACTGTAAATCAATTGGCAATTTTTTTTGTACGAACAGGTGGAAAACTTTGACAATTTGACAGTAATAATAATAAATTTCCAATCGATTGGAAATTCCTCCTACGAACAAACCTATTGCACAATCTGTTTTCATTTTCACACGTTGAAAATGATTGACTATGAAAATAGCAATTTAATAATGGATCTTGTTGTTTGTTACTTCTTTTTTTAACAATAAATTCACTCACCTCTGGAGGTAAAGTGTCTCTCAAAGCTCTCAAACCATGTTTGATCAATTCCTCCAATGAAGCAGATGATAGTTCATCAAGATGTTTTTCCAAGTATGTTCTAGCACTTTGAGATCTTGCTCCAATAGACATAGCTTTGCAGTCATAGAAATTAGCAGAAGGGCAAGTCTGATAGATGTGGGCACCAGATTCATCATAACTAGCAACAAGGAGCCCAACTCCAAAAGGTCTTCTATCATATCGTTGGGTGCAGTGTTGCATTTTATTACCTATATAATATAATTATTACCTATATAATATAAATACTGTATAAAAGATTACTTAGATAATATAAGAACTTACCTAATATACTAATAAGACGGTTCAGAGGCATATACGTATCTAATGAATATTTGTAATTCAGACATTCATTTCTCATATATCTACTAAGGATTCTAGCATCGGCTGTAAGTCCCGAAATTGTAATTCCAATATGATCATCGATGTTAATAATCTTCTTCTGGTAGGCTGAAAGTTCTGATGAAGCCCTTTTCAAGGCAATAAGCACAGCATGAGTTTTACTTTTAAGACCAACTGTAGCAGAGCCCAAGTTGACTGCTTCCATTGCATATTCTACTTGATGCAGGCGCCCCTGAGGACTCCAAACGGTCACATCACTATCGTATTGATTACGAAACATTCTTATTGTTTAATCTGAATATAAACTAAAAAATGTAACTTGCCGACTCAAAATGTGAAAAATCGTTTGTAATGCTATGAGTTATGTCGGTTGTCAAATCTTGCCTGTCAGTGTCAACTGTCAAATGTCACGAAGATAAGTTTTCAAAACATTTGACAAATGACGTATTGTAAAATTTATTTCACTTGAAAATTCTCTTTTCGTCTTTAATGTTTTTCCTCAACTCAATATAATAATTATATTTATTTAAAGAATGAGGACAAATAATTATCAAAATGAAATGCTCTGCCATCTAGTATTGATTACTACGTTACTATAAGAAGATACCTACATTTTATATTTATAAATAGTACAATGATGGATAGATGGCAGTAGTGACATTAAAATCTAATAATATGTAGTCACATAGAATAATATAAATTGAATTCTACTGGTAGCAGTAAATACAAATCCATATTAATATACAGGGCCTTCTTTTGAAATACCTATATCGAAAGTGGACATAGTAAATTATAAAATCAAGTCAAATTATTGAGATTCTCATAGTCAGTTTTTGATTAAATTCAAGAAGCAATTAATTTGAATAGTAGGTATACAAGGAAATACTTTTCATGGAAGTTTAATTCATATACTCGTTTTTCAGATCCAGTAAGAGCAAGAACTTCGGTTTCACGTCCATAAAAAAGTGGCTTTACGAACACCCCTTCTTTAGACAAGTGGATAATAGTAAGGTACCTATTTGGGAATAGTTTGTTTTTGCAGAGAGCTACCTCTACAATAGATAGCGAGTTTCGAAAAATAGTGTTTCCCAACGGGCTTCACAAAATAGGCAATTTCTCAAACTGAATAGGTAATAGATTACTATTACTACTTATCATTTGATCGTTTTTTCAATAATAATTGAAAATACAAAAAAGATTTGTAAAATGATTTCGCAGTTTCTTATTTGTTACTTCTTTACTATGGAAGCAAGTATTGTTGAGTTTCAGAAACGGTATTAAAAATTCTATTTATCTTTAGAATTTTTCTAACGGATTTAGCATTTGAATTCTCTCTAACAACAAATTGCTCACTAGGAACTGCCAAGCTCTTGTATTGTTGATGAAACAAATCGTAATCTGAAAGATATTTATGGTAATAATAAAAATAGATGTACCTACCTAGTCATAGCTGGCAGTCACGTAGCTATAGCTTTTATATGGGGAGGGTTTTGGTTTTTTTCATCTGATAGGTTTCGAAGGGGGAAGCCTTATTGAAGGCGCCGCCTAAGGCGAAATAAAGTATTTTTAAACATCGTTTTGCCCTTTTCTGCTGAAATGGTTATAACCATGTACTTATATATTTTTTAACCCTTTCACCACTGAATAGGTTTTCTGGTTGAAATTTCGTTTTGAGTGTGCAAATACATAAATACAGGAGTAAATAGTGAAAAAAAGTTGTTGTAAATTTTTTTTAGATCCTCGATATGTGAAAAAGGTCCTGGGACAATATTTATTTAATCCAGAAAATAGAATACAAATATGCAAATTAACAATTATAAAATTTGCATACCGCTGCAGAGACATAAGTCTGTCCGCAGTCTGGCTTAAAACTACCTTAGAACAGAACAGGCTTGACCGCTCTTTGAATTTTGTCATAGTTTCGTCAATGGATTGATGTGAACTTTCAGTCCTAGCTCTCTGAAAGGTCATTTTCAAACAAGACACTACGTCATCCAGGTAATAGGTTTTGGGAGAATATTCTGGTTTTTCTGGATTTATGTAATAAATTTTTGATAACCGTAAGGTACACCAATCCCTACTAATTTCTCTTTTTATTGTATTATTTGATAAGGATTCATTAGATGACCAGTAATTATAAAAATTAGGAACTTTGTTGTATGACATTACTAATGTACACCCCAGGACAATCATAATTTCATGCATATCAGAATTTTTATTTGAATAAAATAACAGTATTGATTTAAAGATTACATCCTGTATATTATAGGCCAAGCGGGACATCCCCAAAAAGTCGCTTAGACACAGCAGTATACAGAGTGGCCCAAAAGTCTGGAAACGGCCAATTATCTCGTAAATTGCTAGTCCTATATAATAGTACAAAATTTGGGGTACGTAAATTTCAGATTTGACATTTGCAATGCTGCCTGATTTGCTGTTTCTTTTATATTATTAGTAACTTTGGTTTTTCAAATTCATCACCTTGTCTATTCAGTCAATATTGGAATCTCCTCTATTAAAACGAACTCACCCATATGTGGAATAAAAGGTCTTAAATACATAAAACAGTGCAAAATATGTAGATTTGAAGAAATTTAAATGTTTATATGTAGAATGCTGTGATTGTGTTAATTGGGCAATTCTTTCTCGAAGGAAATTTAACGTCAGATACATATGAAATTGTACCTACACTGAGAAACTTGCTTAGAGCCAATTTTAATCAGATATGATTTCAGCAAGCTGGAACTCCAGCTCATTTTAGTATAAATGTTCGGAGTTATTCAGATGAGATATTTCCCGGACGATGGATTGTTGGACGAGGTAGAATTGAATGGCCTCCACGTTCACCGGATTTCAATCCTAAAGATTATTTTTATTGAGGATACTTGAAAAATTCAGTTTACAAATAGGCGTTGCCAGACTTATGCTTTATGTATTTTAGACCTGCTAGACTACATAAAATCATAAGTGTTACATATGGTTGAACTCGTATTGAATATGGGATTCCAATAATGTTTGAAAATCACAGAAAGAAAAAGTAGCCGTTATACAATTAAAAAATGGATTGAATCAATCATTTTGATCCATAAAACTCAGCCGATACGCAATGTGATTAAGACAATCACTTGCATGTAATTGACTAATCACCAAGTATTAATACAATCACACAAGTTATTGATTCGTTGTATGTATAAAGATCGATATTGATGTCCACAGATCAGTAAACAATCATTGTAGACATCAATCCAATCATTTTGTTTATTAACTTGAAGAACAAACTTGAACCCATATGTCCAGTAAATAATCATCATCAACATTAATCCAATCATTTTGTTTATTAACTTCAAGAACAAACCTGATCTCCTCTGTCCAGTAAATAATCATCATCAACATTAATCCAATCATATTGTTTATTAATTTGGAGAGCAAAATTGATCACCACTAGAAATTAACCTAATCGTTATTGTAATTGATTTAAACGTTATATATTTTGTACTTACTGATGGAAATATACAATAAGTTCGAAACGTGTACGTATCCTTAGTGGCTGCCTATATTTTTTAGAGATGAGTGCTCGCCTGCAATGTTTTCAACAACAAAAATGTGTGCATGATTGAACCAATAGCTTATCAAATTAATCAAAAACATTATCTGCTGACATTATACATCAAAATCATCAATTCAATCCATATTTTTGTATTAAAGAGCGGTTGTACTGTAGAGCCTATAAATTGTAGCTTATGCAAGACTTACCTTGTTCCCAAAATTAGCTGTTTGAATCATGAACTCAGGCATTAATGAAGACCTTAAACTTTTTGCAGATGAGAAATTTGTGCTAATCTTACTATAGCTGGATAAAGATTTAGAATTGGTATAGTTAAGAAACTATTGAAGTATGCGCATACAGTAGGTACCTACTTATATAAAAATCATATCACTTATGATGTCGTTTTTAAATATCTTTTTTCTGTTTTTACTGTGTGAAATCCCTTGAAAATGATATACATCGAAACTCATACTACATTGCTACAGTGAAATTATCAAGAGTCTTATACCTATTATTTTTGTTTATATACAAAGCAAGGTAATAGGAAAATGGGTTATAATAAAAAAAATATTATAATCTGATATATTTCTATTGGACTTCAAATATTCTCAGAAAATATTCACTTTTGCGCATGATCGGTCATACTCAAACTTAAAAAGGTGTATTTCAAAAATATGTCCATTCCATTCCCATTTTATAGGTAGGTACCATATAATCATGTAGGCTCCACAACAAGGCGGCATCACACCCATCTAAATTATCTAAAATAATAGATTTTCATTTGTAAACTACGTTTCAGGTTATGCGTAAAACTATAAATTCTTACTTTCCTTATCAGTTACAGTCGTCAGTCTATCCAACATTGTTTTGATGTTTTCATCTTTGACGTGCTGCTCATCTCCAAGAAAGGATAATAATGCAGGAAATTCAGATCTCCAATCCACTAGTGTCCCTTTGTTTTGAATGATGCTCCACATAGTTTTTAGATCACTTACATACCACTTACACTACGAACACAGTAACAATTTTAATGCAAAATCAAAAATCAAAATTGTCACCAACGCGAAACCACATGTTTTCACTTCACTCACTTGAAAACAAATCAGAGTCTCAGCTCAGTTGCAATTAGTGACTTGCTATTGCAACAAGTATCTAGGGTGGGTTTTACGGAAAGTCAATAATTCTTGGTAATTATTGTAATTATTTAAAGTATTAAAATGATCAAAACAGTAGCATTAATTCAATCAAAAAAGTGATTGGTTTATTTACTTTGGAAATGGATTTGAGTTCAACCGTTTTATTTAATCACTTATAACATCAACTTAATGCATAGCTGTGATCAAGTTGTTCTTTGAAGGTTAATTATCACAGACATTATAACAATCATTGAAATCCTTGCATTCATCATAAAAACATTATATTGATTTCCGTAAACATTAAACATCAATAACTATGCGCTAATGTGATTAATACAATCACCTTATTAATAGTAACGATGCTACCAAAATAATTATAGTAATGCTTAGTTTGATCAAATAGATCAAATTTGTGATTAAAATCGATCTATTTCGGTCAATACAAGCTGGTGATTCATATAATGTTCGATATTTCTTTCTGTGATACAGGGTGAAGAATTTGAAAAACCAAAGTTAGATACTAATCTGCCAACAAAGCAAATATCAAATATAGAATTTCCCGTATCCTAAAACAGGTGTACCCCAAATTTTGTACAATTGGGACTAACAATTTAGGCGATAATTGGCCGTTTTCAGACTTTTGGGCCACTCTGTATGTGTGAGTTGTCGAGGTCTTTGAAAACGAATCTAAACTTATTTATTATTACACACAATTTATGTGTTTTTGTGCTATATAATATAATAAATAGTTTTAAAAAATTGGCTTTTTATTTCTCTTTAATTTCCATAATAGTTATTTATCTGATGGCATGTCATAATGACAACGTTATGTCACTCAATTTTGATGACATAAGGAAGCTCATTATGGGACTAAGTACCATAATGAATTTCATTATGGTACTAAGTACCATAATGAAATTCTATAAGGAAAACATGTGATGGTTTGATAAAAAAAGTTTATTCAAAATGCATAACTATGTACAAAACTATTTATTATAAATGGTAAAAGAACAATTACTACAATTTGTAATATAAACAGGATTACAAGTTTGCCAACAATCATCAACTACTGATGTAAAAACTGTAGAATCCATTGGAATTAATATTACAAATTGTAGTAATTGTTCTTTTACCATTTACTGGGTGTCTCATTATATTCTGACTGTTTTCAAGAGCTTATATCTCCGAAACGGTTCTAGATAATAAGATGCGGTTTCCACAGTTAGGTTTAAAATTACCGTGAGTTTTGTTGTGACACATTTATATAAATGGCGTACTTCCGGTTTACCCGCTAGAAATGTGGCGTATTTTCAGAATACAGTAGATGTAATTTTTTAAATGGGACACCCTGTATATTAAGCAATTTCTTGAAAGACGCATATTTTTACTTTTTATCGGTACCTTAAAGTTTAAAATCAGTGCACAGAAAGCGAAGTTAGATAACTTTAACTGGGATACTGTAATGATTCAGATATCTTACTAATAAATAATAATCAAGGAGGCGTTAACATGTCACATCACAAAAATATTGCGATTATTGACAGAACGTCACATTGTGTTAGAACCAGTTAGAACAAGATGGTATTTTGAACCAAAATGTTTGTTTTCAACAAGACGGGGCTCCACCCCATTATTCCAACATAGCAAGAGAATCTGTTAACCAACAATTTGGAAATAATTGGATTGGTAGGACTGGTCCAATAGAATGGCCTCCAAATTCCCCAGACCTGACTGTCCCAGATTTTTTTGTATGGGGATTTGTGAAAAATAGAGTCTACAACCCGGTGCCTGCTACTATTTAGGAATTAAAAAATAACATACGGCAGGTAATGGATAATATTCCTCTTGAAATGCTGACAGCAGCATTTGACAACTTGGTTCGATTCCACAAATGTATAGACCAAGAAGGAAGACACATCGAACATTTGTTTTAGAGTGCCCTGAGCATGTTTCTATTTGTTTTTTACAGTACAATTTAGCTAATAAAGTTCCAACTTTATATCGAAATCATTACAGTATCCTAGTTAAAGTTATCTAACTTCGGTTTCTGTGCACCGATTTCAAACTTTAAAGTACAGGGTGTCCCATTTAAAAAATTACATCTACTGTATTCTGAAAATACGCCACATTTCTAGCGGGTAAACCGGAAGTACGCCATTTATATAAATGTGTCACAACAAAACTCACGGTAATTTTAAACCTAACTGTGGAAACCGCATCTTATTATCTAAAACCGTTTCGAAGATATAAGCTCTTAAAAACAGTCAGAATATAATGAGACACCCTGTATAATAAATAGTTTTGTACATACTACTACTACTACTAAATGTGCAGGCGAGCCTTGTCCTGGACACTCAAGCCAAGGTTCCGACACTGAGGCCACTGGCGGGCCCATTGTGCCAATCCTGCTACCTAGTCATCCATGAAGCCGAGCCCTTCAATAAAGGCCGCAACCTTTTTCAGTGGATGCCTGCTTGTGTCTCCAGGAGCCATGACAGTGACTCCGAAGATTCGCCTGCGTAATACAGCCCAGTGTGGACACTCTAAGAGAACATGAACTGACGTTTCATCAGTCATGCCGCAACCCCTACATAGGGAACTTTCCTCTACTCCTAGATTGTAGAGGTGCTTCCTCATACAGCAGTGCCCTGTTAGGAGTCCTGCTATCTTCCTTAGCCTACTCCTTGGTAGTTCAATGGCTGCCCTGGCGTGTCCATCAGTCCATCCCTTCAGTAGAAGTTTGGATTGTCTAGGACCCTGCAGAGCATTCCAATGAGCGAGGTGCTGATTCCTCAGCCACTTCTTCGTCTCCTTGCGTATTCTTTGTTTTGTTAGGCCCAGGGTCGGGCCCGGGCCGCAGAAAGGAGCGTTTTGTACATAGTTATGCATTTTGAATAAACTTTTTTGATCAAACCATTACATGTTTTCCTTATAGAATTTCATTATGGTACTTAGTACCATAATGAATTCATTATGGTACTTAGTCCCATAATGAGCTTCCTTATGTCATCAAAATTGAGTGACATAACGTTGTCATTATGACATGCCATCAGATAAAAAAATATAATATGCCTGCTGATTTTGTACTGGATTGTTTTACGTAATCCATACTTACTAAAACAATCGAGTAATGAAAGTGCTCAATTAATAATAATCACATTGTTGTATTACTATTAATATTCTATTTAAATCGCTATTAATTACTATATTTCAGCTCCATAATTGTGGTAGGTGAAATAGTTATACCAACTCCCAAAAACTTTTTTTTCTGAGGTAACTAATTGATAATTGATTTTTTTTGGTTACTGTTTTTAACACCAATATAAATTTCATTCTTAAGATAAAAATGTTTTATAGCTTCACCTACAACAATCAGCTTTTTTCAGATATTTCTTGCCTCGAATCTACTTCACTGGAATAAACAACCTGCAGGAAAGTTGTCCATGGTCTCTGTTCAACTTTCCAAAATTTTCCGGTTTACACAAGGAAATCTTTAAAACTTTCAAAGAAATTCCCCTCTCATAGTAGTTCAAGATCATTCGCGTATACCCTTAACCCCCGAAATGGAGTAAAGAATCGACGCATCAGCTTTGACGTCTCCAGGGCGGAGCGTCTCGACGCACTGGTGGCGTCGACCACGCCCATCAGAAAGAAATGGCAGGGTAGTGAGAAGCTAAAAAATTCCGCTAGAGGGCTTTTAAAATCATGTGTAATTCCAAAAGTACATGGCGGACCACACTTTAGATTGTTTTAACTTGTTTAAATAAACATTCGCGTGAAGTGATTCCTTTGGGAAATTTCGATCATCTGGATTTTCGTGTTTGAGTGCGTAACTCAAGGGTTCTTTGGGAAAAATGGGTAAAGTTTGATGTTTATAATGATTTTTGCTTCATTCGCTTTATTTTTATTCAAATGCTTGTAATAAAGCTGCTTAAGTTGATTATTTCAGCGTAACGGGAGAAAAGTATAACCTCCGCTCTTTAATGTAATTGCCAATAATATGTAATTTATTAAATGTATGGAAAATTGCATAAAACATGAAGGTTTTCTGCAGTAGAAACTTTCCTACGCGTCGAGAACTTTTTGGAAAATAAAATAGTAATGCATGAAATATAATTATTTCCACAGCAACAAACCGGTTATCAAAAATTTCTAGCGAAAATATATTTTAAAGACTAAAAACTACAAAAAAAACATACACGCTGCAGCGGCTTGTTAATTGTTTCAGCATATTTGCTCTGATAAGAACAGTTTTACAGTAATTGAATAACGCAAAAGTATAGAAACATCGGAGATAACCACAAAAATTGCAGAAATGTCGAAATTTTACCTGGTGAACCAATAAACGCGGCAACAGTGTGCACTAAATTATGAAATCAAACAATATTATTTTGTTAAATCTACATTATATTCAACGCGTTTCGCTAACACAGTAGCTTTTTCAAACGAATGAAGGTATAATGAGAAATTTTCAATTTATACAGTGCCTTAATACTAAATTATACGAATATTTAACAATAAAATTATAATCTATTTACAAGGAAATGAAATGAATTTGTCTGAATATGGGATTAACTAAAGTATTTAACAAGTTTACCTGGAAACTCATTCACAACAATCCTACAGGAACCTTTCTAGGTAAAAAGGTTTAATAAGGGAAAATTGTTAATATCAAGTTGGTCGTTAGAAGATTATCTGAATATTCGTTTTTATTTATCTCGGCTTCTAAAAGATTTAATTAGAAGGATTTAGGTTCTATATGCAAAATTTCAAAATCTGTATCGAAAGAGTGTTGGTTTGCTAATAAATGATTTGAATAGTTGGAATCTGATTTTTGGTTGTCATAACTACGTTTGTGTTCTGAAATTCCAGTTTTAAAATTCCTAAAAGTCCTACCTATATAAATTTTATCACAGTCGTCATTACCACATTTTAATTTATAAACTCCTGATTTATTTAGTTTTGAAGATTTGGATTTGTTGTTTTTAATGAATTTGGATAAATTGTTGTCAGTTTTAAAGCAAATATTCAAGTCTAAAGTTTCTAAAAATGATTTTATTTTTAAGGATGGTATTCCAAAGTAAGTTAAGCTTTTAAATTGGTTATTTTTGTTTTTATCAGAGGGAAATACTTGTTCTAGAGTATGTTTTCGTATCTTTTTATTTATGATGTTGTCAATTAAATTTGGATCGTAATTATTATTAACCGCTATTTGTTTTATTATATTTAGTTCTTTATTGTTATTGTCAATATTCAATGGAACTGTTAAAAGTCTGTGTATTATACTATTGAAAGCTGCTAATTTATGACTGATTGGGTGGACTGAACTATTATGAATTGTAATGTCTGTATGTGATGGTTTGTGAAATATAGAAAAGTCATGCCTATTATTTATATTTGAAATTGTAAGATCTAGAAAGTTTATGGACTTATTTTGTTCAATTTCTACTGTAAATTTGATATTTTTATGATATTTTTATGATGGACTGACATCAGCAAAGACAGCAAACGAATGATATAATACAAAGGAACGTCTCTGTATCGGCTACTTTGTCACATAGAAAACGGTTTTTATAATGGATGAGCCACTGGAATATTTTTGTAACAGTTATTGTACGCAGCAACATAAAATTTAAAGGTATAAGAAACGGTTTCTATTACATTTTTTATTACCTTTTTGTGCCTTTTTGTTGGTCGTTTTTAGCCAACTTTGCATCATTTTATTACACATCTATACTTTTCTAAATTACTATTTTTGTAAAGGTCGACGGAAAAAGATACAATATAGCATTATATATGGATAATTTTAAATATGTGAATTATATGAACCGTGTATTCTAATTTTATTACTGATGGTACTGGTACATTTTTCGAAAGTGTTGTCTGTTTAGATTTCGCCTTTCCACGCTGTATCTATTTGTTTCTCCGACCGAATATAATAGTGGCATTTGTTTGTGAGCAAACATTAAAAAAATGTAACTTACTCTAATATTATGTTAATTTTTGTGTTCCATGTCCAAATTAATCAGGCTGAAAGATAAATTTGATGCGGAAAACACATTAGATACAATGTTTAATCGGTTCTTCGGTACACACATTTACTACGAACATAAAAAATATATTAGCAGTATTTACCAAAAAATAACTAGGTTTACCGAAATAAATAACAGCAACCAAGTGCTTGGAACTATCTAATTAGGATAATAAACCTGCTTCAGTTGAACAAAAGTTGGTATAAGTATTATTTAAATAATAATAGACATAGGAAAAGAAGAAGAAAGAAACTTCATTTCAAATGAATATTGTACCAATGACGAAATAAGAAACCAAAGTGAAATAAAGAAAAATATGTGGAGAAATTACCTAGGGTTTAAGAAAATTTAGGATTATCAGAAATATAAAACCGAGAGGAAGAAAACAAAATAATTAGTTAAGAATGCAAAAAACGTCAATGGAAACAATTTTGAGAAATGATGGAGCAGGATAGAAAAAAAGAAGCCAAAAACCATTCCACAAAATCCAAACCAATGGTTCAATAAAACTCAAAGTCCAAACCACAATAAATTTTATTATAGTCTCCAAAAAGGACACATATGATGCTACTAGTTTCGGTACATTATTACCATCATCAGGCTACAATAGAAAGAAATGGTACACTTAATAAACAAAGATCTTATGAAATTATGTTAGAATTATCAAAACCAGAACTATAGCTTTAAATGTAATATGAAAGATGAACATATAATTGAGAGTACAAATTGAGAATAAAAGTAATGGAAGGAATATTTTCTAGAATTATTAGATAACGGAGAATGTACAGCTAAATCAAATGAAGAAAAAATACAAATTCGCAGACTAGGCGAAGGACTAAGCCCATTTCTTTTCATTGTGATTATGAAATAATTAGAAATGTAGAATAGTTATTTGTATACTAAGGCCGCAAAATGCTTTTTCGCGTTCCGAGAGAGAGATTATCGCCGAGGCCGCTCCGGCCGAGGCAAGATAATCTCGAGGTCGCGAAAACATTTCGCGGCCATAGTATTCACAATATTTTTTGTGCAACCGGACGCAAAACAAGCATTTTGCAGTCGCAACAGAGGCCGCAAAATGATATTTTGCGGCCGTTACCCAGAGTGACGGCCGACAAAAATTTTTACGGCCGTTCCCATAGTGACTGCCGGCAAACTGAACGCCACTACAGCATTTGACATTTCTGAAATATGACAATAACAATGTATTTCCAACCAAAAACTAACTGTCTTTTCTAAAGAGACATAATGTTTATTGAAATTATGTAATTTTCACGGTTGCACGAAAAATATTGTGTATACTATGGCCGCGAAATGTTTTCGCGACCTCGAGATTATCTTGCTTCGGCCGGAGCGGCCTCGGCGATAATCTCTCTCCCGGAACGCGAAAAAGCATTTTTTATTATACTTAACAGAAAATACTACATTTTCAACTGTTTATAAAATACAGTAAATATGACATTTTCGGAACAGCGCACGTAAATTTTTTCCCGATCCCTATTTCCGTGCGCTTAATAATAAACATAGATATCCATAATACTAGATATCCTAGTTCAACAAAAAGAAATGCAAAAGGGATTGAGCTTAAACAATAATACGAATTGTACAATAAATATTACCATTAATAATAACGGTTCTGTCCAAAATTAATTTTCTTAGAATTACCTACTTGTATTTTTTTTGTTAATTTGAGTTGTATGTACTTACATTTTTACTGTTTTAAATATAAAAATAAATATTCCCGATTTTCTTAATAATTTTTTGCAATATTTTTGGTTTATGTTGATTTCAGGTACCTAAGTATAATAAAAAATATCGTTCATTACTCGTCCAGAAATGGATTTTCCGTTCTTGCATGACTTTGTCACGCGCGCACGGAAAAATCCTCATTTCTGTACTGGTAATGAAATATACTATTGCGGCCTTAGTATACAAATAACTATTTCGTGCAACCGGACGCAAAACAAGCATTTTGCAGCCGTTCCCATAGTGACTGCCGGCAAACTGAACGCCACTACAGCATTTGACATTTCTGAAATATGACAATAACAATGTATTTCGAACCAAAAACTAACTGTCTTTTCTAAAGAGACATAATGTTTATTGAAATTATGTAATTTTCACGGTTGCACGAAAAATATTTAGTAGGACATAGAACCAAAAAGTTGAAATAACAGAATACATTGTTATATATTTGGACAAAGGGAAAGAGAGCTACAAGCTACAAGAAAACCTAAGCATATGAAAATGGTATGAAAATAAGCACGAAATAGACTAAAACTATAGTGAAGCAAAAACATATGTATTGTAGTGGAATCATTTCAGTATCTTGGAGTAGAGTTAGATCAGGGTGAAATCCAGGAAGCCGAAATAAATAGAAGAGTTCAAAAACCAAGAAATATTTATTATTCTATGGATATAAACTTTATTAATAAAAAGGAAATCTAAACTAAAGGTCTTTACATTTGTGTACAGTCCATAGTGTTCACGTATGGATGTGCATATTGGATACTAATGGAACACGAAAGAGTAAAATACAAATGAAGTATTTAAGTTTAATAAAAGGAGTAACAAAAAAAGATAGGATAAGAAACAGAATAATAGGAGGAGACCTGGAGATACGGTCAAATTTGGAGTAAATTGAGGAAAGACAACTGGGCTGGTGGGGACATGGAGGAGACTAGATTAACTAAAAAAGGTAGAACGTGTCGCGGGACACACGGTAGGAAATTTAGTTCCTTTTAAGCAAAAGTTATGTAATACATCTGACGTTATAGATAAACAATTTACATATTCCTCGATAGTCGAGTAGTAAGCAAACCAGACTCTCACGCGGTAAACCCGGGTTCGATTCCCCGCGAGGAATTTTTTTTTATTGTTAATTTTATTTTTAAATAATCATTCTGCTTGATATTAATAACGACAACAGGTAGACGTTTGAAATATTTAGCAGAATATTCATTATTATAGATAATGGTACGGTACCCTCCATGAGGGAGTCCGACTGGCAACATCTACTTATAACAGCTTCGTATATTTAAAAAAGGAAACCGTAGCATTATACAAATTGGACATTCGTTTACCACAAAATAAGTGGAAACATAAAATTGAATTGTTAAATTCTCAATTAGAAGTTATATTACAGTTTATAGAAATTTTTATTTTCTAGATTTTTTCCTAAGTGGGTCGTAGAAAAAATATGCTGCTCGACTCGTGTGGATTGTCCATATCGCACTTGAACGATTGAGCACTCCGCCTACGGCGTCGTGCTCCATCTTCGTCCTCGTGCGATATGGCCATCATATCCACACTAGTTGCACAAACTACAATTTCTTCCAAAATATGCCCTTTTACATTTAAAAACTACCTGCCAAATGTCAAATCAATTTATCCATCCATTTTAAAGTTATCGAATTAAAACATTCAAGTTTTCAAAATTTCAACTGTATTTCGAAAAGTAGCTAGACCCCTTAATCGCGCAAAAAAAATTATGGAAATAATAGTAAAAATGTATCCGAACAAATTCAAGTAGATTACTAGCACTGCGAATACCAGCTTTGCATAGAATTTCAATATAGCATCGGTGGTTCAGTGGTTAGAATGCTCGCATTGCACGCGGGCGGCCCGGGTTTGAATCCGGGTAGGAGCATATTTATTATTATGAATCGCTGCTTCGTAAACGAGAGAGAGACTAAGGATGAGGCACGCAAAAGCAAGGCACATAACGAAGCAATGTAACATAACGTAGCGTAACGTAACGCGTAACGGTCAGAGTTCCAAAAATATGGGTACCGAAAATTCATTAGAATAAAAAGAGAGGTAGACACAAGAAGACTTGGGATGAGACAATAGGGGAAATATTACAGCGGAAAGAAAAAACTTGGATGGAAGTTAAAAAACTGGCCACTGACAGAAAGAAATGGAAAATATATATAAAAGAGTAAAAATATCACAATCCACCACAACATGGTAGAAGAGTTATTTTACTAAATAATGTGCAAACTTTTATTTTGGGGCATTACCACTTTCAACGTATTAGAAATCTTATCAAATAAATAAACCAACGACATATTAGGATAATTTTTTTTTATTTTTTCAGTTAATTCCGTAGTTAACGTCTGTCAACAGATATCAAATGTCAAAATCTTAATTTAAAGCTGTACCCAACTGCAATTCTGAAGTTGTTGAATATACAATGATGGGCAAATGTGTGGAACCAAGTAAATATCTCTAGAATGATTAGAGATATCAAATTGAAATTTGGAAGGTAGATACTACAGTAGATTGCCTATTTGTTTTCATATTTTTTAACAATTTTGAACGTCCGGTTTTACCGGAAGTAATGACCATTTTAAAATTTGCAATGGAACACCCTGTATATTATTTTAGTTTCTGATGAAACATTTTATTACGAATACAAAAATATCGGGTTCGATATTTTTTATTCCAATACCTACCGAGATATTAAAAGAAAAGTCACTAATGTTACTACTTTCCCACAAAGGAGCACCTAAACAAAATAGGGCTGTATAACGGAGACCTTACATGCAGAAGATACAAAAAGGATACCGAAACAGCTATGCATATACTATGCAACTGTGAGTCGCTGGACCACAGAAGGCAGAAACTGTATGGCAGAACCCAAATGACTCCAGAAGACTTCTACAACCAACCAGCAAAGAACCTGTATGAGCTAACAGGGAACGGATTGGCTGAATAGGTTGTAGTCAGAACACTAGGAGTATCCACAATAAGCCCAGGAGGCTGAGGTGGTGCCGGCGAAGAGACGGCTCCTTAGAAAAAAAAACTAATGATACTAGAGAATTTACAAACCGACTTGCCTATTGTCAAAAAGTAAACGGTGCTCAGTTTGAACATCTAATACATTATTTTAGTTTAGTTAAGTTTCAATGTTTTGAAAATCACTATTTGTTTTCATATTTTTTAACAATTTTGAACGTCCGGTTTTACCGGAAGTAATGACGATTTTAAAATTTGCAATGGAACACCCTGTATATTATTTTAGTTTCTGATGAAACATTTTATTACGAATACAAAAATATCGGGTTCGATATTTTTTATTCCAATACCTACCGAGATATTAACAGAAAAGTAACTAAGGAAAGGAAAAATCTAATATCGATTAAATAAATAATCATAATTATTATTAACTGAAACTACATATACAGCAAGACGAGCAAATATGAAGGAATCGTCTCGCTAGGAA
>CAJUYH010007161.1:0-18188 GCA_910591685.1 Galerucella tenella
AAATAAGCCATAATGCTTGCCCCTTCCAACATAAATTGACGTGTTTCTGGATTTTTTTCTAAACACCAGTATTACAAAAGTTATTAAAGGTGGATACTTATATCTGAAAAGCACTGTATATTGACAATAGATAACAAGTTTCATACCTGACTTCAATTTGGTTATAAGCAAAGCAAAGGAAGACCAATACCAATTGTTGCTCTTCCGGCCCTGGTGGTCTTGGTCTCGCGTATTCAGTCTTCAATCTTCTTGGTATTCATCTTACGTATCTAGTCTAACTCATTAAGTTTGTTACTTAAGTATCCAGTATCCAAGGCTTTTTTTAAATTCTGATACCAATAACCTTTAACTTGCTCTTGTGTCCAAGGAAATAAACCAAATATTTTACTAAACTGACTAAAGATCGCAAGCTAGAATCCGCTTTTAATAATTGGCGCATCCTTTATGTACTAATATTATGACTATACACCGGTTTCTATGCTGAGTAAAACCAAGGAGACTTCATAGTACAGTTTTTCGACACAAGTTTTTTCGGAAGAGTTGTGACCGCCTAAATGGTAATTTCTTTAAATTTCAATGGTATAAGAATCAATTTAAAAACTTTCACTCGTTTATTTACATGTAGAAAGACCTTTAATGATTCAAAATTACCTATTGTATTGAAAATAGCCTTACATACAACATAATAATACCTACATTCTTGTAATGAATGAATTTCACAAACCATTAAAGTATTACGTAATTTTTTGCGATAATCGTAAAGATTATTTTTTATTTAGAATTGCTTGGCCTGGAGTCGACGCTATTATAAATTTTTTTGTGTGCCCATCTAATATTGAGGAACATTTTTTTAAATCTTAGTTCATAATTGCTACACTTTGTAGAAAATATCTTAGCACTGATAAAAATAATTGATGGTAAGAACATTAATAAAAGAATAATTACTGATCTAGAAGTAGTGAAAGATTCAGTCAAGCAGCCATTAAAGCACCGAGCTCTTGTGCAATCAGTTCCAAAATGGTGTGGAAATGCCTAGGCAAGATCAATAAACTAGGCGAGAGCAATATAGTCGCCCTACTGTGGATTCCACACACCCTGGAATAGAAGGAAATGAAATAGCAGATGAACTAGCGAAGAAGGGATTAGACAAACAAATATTCTTCTGGGTGACTTTCCCACCTGTTGAGATCAAATGAATGCATAAGTGAAAGTAAAACTCCGCTAAGAGCCTTAACAAGAATCCTAACAGGACAATTTTTCCTAAATGTGCACCTGAAAAAGATCAAAATAGTGGAGGGAGAGGAATGTAGATTTTGTGGCATGGAGGAAGAAGCCTTCATCCACAAACTTTCCAGTTACACATCAATTCAGAATCCTAGGGCACAGCACCTGAGAAATTACTGGATAGAAGAGGGCATTTACCTAAGCTGGTGCCTGCAGATATCCTAATATTCCTCTGGGAAATAGGACTAAAGATGGTACTAGTCTCGGAGACTCTTCTCTCAGAAACTTAATAAAAGTAAGGGGACAAAATAGATCTTTTAGGTCCCAGTGAATGTCATCCCAAAATACGTGTACATACATATACATCACAATGAAACTAATCTGCGCTTAACGTACATTATTCAAATTTTAAAAATAATTTTATTGATGTTACAAAACTAATGTCACAGAAATATCGTTGCATATCATCTATATTGGACGAAAAAGGAGATTCCCAATCCATATCTCAATATTTATTCTCTATAGAAAAAAGAACCCTCTTCGTACAAGATAATTTTCTAGCAAGAATTCTAGTCGGTTATTGATTTTTTGTAACAATTCAATGGCGCCATGGAGTTGAAACGATCGTATCGAATTATGGAGACGCCGACGTCCCCTGCGTCCCCATCTCGACGCCTACTGAGATGTGGTTGGAACGTCAGCACACTTTTTTTTCCTGTTTGAACATTTTATTCAGGTCAACGCTGATTGATATCATCTGCACTTTCATAAAGAATCTTTTGCTAATGAGCAATGAGTAAATGGTTTTTTATCGATAAAGACTCTTTATGCACAGACAAAAAAAACGTTTATTCGTTTCGAATGAATCATTATTTCTTTCCCAGGTACTACTTTACTTTAAATCATAAGGAATCCACAAAAGACGTACAGTGCGATGACGTTGATAAAGACCAGTACGAGTCAAATTTGGCATTCATCCGTTTCTAGATCGAGATCCAGAAGGACTACAAATCTGCATTATAACTTATATAAAAAAAAGACATTTCTCCAGTATTTGTATTTTTATCATCTTTAACACATTTTCTTTGATAGTAATTTTATTACAAATACCAGAAACAAAAATTAGAAATATGCTCATCGAAAAGTGTGTTTCAAACTATTTTTAAAGCTGGTAAAATCGTTCGAATCGTGCATCGTTGCATAAGCATGGGTGTTTATTTTTTGGAAATT
This sequence comes from Galerucella tenella, assembly GCA_910591685.1. NCBI lineage: Eukaryota > Metazoa > Arthropoda > Insecta > Coleoptera > Chrysomelidae > Galerucella > Galerucella tenella. The sequence goes on from CAJUYH010007161.1 coordinate 2,455, forward strand.
TGCCAAAGACTAATAAATGTTTGTGAATTCTGATAGGTCTGGTGTCCAAATAAATGCAAGTTGTTTACAAACTATATACAGAAATGAAGAAAGATGATGTTGAGTTATTAAAATCGTTAATAATATATAACGTGTGGCTCTTTATTTAAATATTTAAACAATTGCATTATTTGTAGATTAATTAATGTTATAAATTATATGAATCACAATAAAACTATTGAAAAAACAACAGTAACTATCATTAATACCTATATACACATAGATTCAAAAGTTTTGCATCACCTTCTTCGGATGCGAAAGAATTTTTTTGCGCTAACAATTTTTTGTTGGCTTGTTTATCAATGTTTACCATTTCAATATGTTCCATATTTTTTGCATTATACAGATGTTCACAGTTTTTTTTGTAAGATAACATTTTTAGTGCGATCATTTTAACATTCAGGGCATTTGATTTTTACGATTTTAGGTGCAAACATGAATCGTCAAGTCATAAGTGAGATTGACCGTGCAAGAATAGTGGCTTTAGTTGAAGAAGGTCATTCTCAAAGGTTCGTGGCAAACAGAGTTGGCGTCTCGTGTATGGAACCGGTATCTCCAGACCAATTCTCTTCGTGATAGACCTAGAAGCGGTAGAAGGCGTGTTACTAATCAGCGGCAGAACCGCTATATCCACTTAACTATCCGAAGAAACCCGACCATGGCAATACCAGCACTCCAAAGAGATATGAGACATGCGTTGGGAGTTCAAGTGTCGATCTCGACATTACGAAGACGAATACTTGCGACAGGTTTGAGGTGTCGCCGACCAATAAGAGTGCCCAGACTATAACCTGAGCACAGAGTTCGCTGACTACAGTGGGCACAAGAACACGCGGCCTTGCCTGAAGAATTTTGGAATTCGGTGTTTTTTTCCGACGAGACAAGGATTTGTTTGGCACAAGATATCCATCGAATACGTGTGTGGCGGGATCCAACGAGAGTTGCTCAGCTTGCCCATGCTCTCCCCGTGCCGCCGTTCAGAGGAGGAAGTGCTATGTTTTGGGCTGGTATCATGTTAAATGATCGCACAGAATTAATTCATGTGGAGGGAACGATATCTGGTGATAGGTATCTCAGAGAGATTCTACAACCTCACGTGAGACTATGGCGCGCAGCTGTTGGCAATTCCTTCGTTTTTATGGACGATAACGCCCGACCTCATCGGACCAGAGCTGTAAATGAGTATCTTGAAACTGGAGGGATCAATCGTTTGAACTGGCCTGCCCTATCTCCTGACATGAATCCCATAGAACATGCTTGGGACATGCTTGCCAGGGCAGTGGCAGCACGCAGAAATCCACCCAGGAGTGTACATGTACAAGAGCTTGTTCATGCGGCCCAAGAAGAATGGCGAAATATTCCTCAACATAATATCAATAATTTGGTAAACAGCATGGGCAGGCGACTTCAAGCTTGCATAAATTCTAGAGGTGGAAATACTCTTCATTTAAAGTTCTCATGCAGGTTCTCACTCACTCACACATTTATTTAATTTCTAAGAATACTTTTCATGTTTAAAGCAAGTTTATTATTGTATAATAAAAGTTTTTGACAAATAAACACGTTTTTTTTATTGAAACTAATTATTTGATTAATCTCTGATCCATTTATAATGAACACATTTTTTTTTCGGAGATTTAGGGTGATGCAAAACTTTTGAATCTATGTGTATAATTGTTAAAATAGATGAATAGTATTATATTGTATCTAAGAGAAAACTCCAAGTTTCAATTCGTAAATAAGTGACTAAAAATATTCCCAGATACATAACAAGCACATACAAAAGCCCAAAACAAATGTGACTGACGATGTATGAATATTGCCAGAACATGGGATACCATACAACCCCCAAAAACCTGGAACCCATTTACCATTGAAGGTTAAGCCATAGTTATATGCGTAACCTTCATCAAATATTCCTGGCGTAAATTTTTTATTAATGAGCGTTCCTGGAACGAAACGTCGATTACTGAATACTCCAGGAATGAAAGTACCATTGATAAAAGTTCCTGGAATAAAATGTGTTTCAATAAATGCTCCCGGAAGAAAACTACCGTCAATTACTATTCCTGGAAAGAAAATCTCATTGAAATAAGTTCCCGGTACAAAAAGTCCTTTGATTAGAGTTCCTGGGATTACGTTTCCATCAATTAATCCTAATCCAGCAGTAAATATTTCACTGCCGAATAGGTTTTTTATTCCGTACAATTCAGTTATTCCGTAGCCTATCAGTCCTGAAACCGTTTCTCCATTGATAAAAAAGTCCATAAAACTATCATAAGGTATTCCTCCAACCCCATTGCTGTACATTCCAGGCACACCGTTTAAAACAGTTTCATTACTAGTTTCTGTGCCTGTGTTTGCTGTTTCAGTAGCTCCCGGATCATTATTTCCAGTGGCTGCTGGTTCTTCAGTTGTAATTGTTGGAATAGTTACGTTACCAGAGCTGTATATAGGTCTTTCGCCGTATACTTCACTATCGTCTACTTCACCACAAAGAGCTGGGTAATTTTCGTTACATTTGACATCAGGTGGACAGTTTGAACAACTTGCTCCCCTTTCATAGACGGTTTTACCAATAATATTCCCAGAAGGTCCATAGTTACATGTTATATAATATTTTTCACCATCGTCTTCTGTATTTGATTTTGCTGTTGCGCAGCCAATTTTGATCGTTTTGGCCCATATCACTTGAGTAAAATGACCGATGTCGTGGCGGCCTAAAAAAATATAATAAATAGTGTGATTGCATTTTAATACTTTGTGACAAAATTGCAGAAATTCTCCTTGCCAAGATATCACCCCAAAAAGGTATTGGGTGAAGTTGAGCTTTATATGTTTTTTCATATTAAGGTAAAAATAGAAACTTTGTAGTTTCCGTTTCTCTGTTACATAGTAAGGGTATGCAAGTAGCCAGCCCTATTTTATTTTGTAAAAAATAATAATTGAAATTTCTGTCGTCTTGAAAAAAAAAACATCTTTTTGAGTCTTAAATTCGGAAAAAAATGAAATGATGGTAAATTTTTTAATTAGTATATTTTTGCAGCTTACCTCTTGGAAATTTATCAATTACTTCCCGAGTATTATTATTTATTTCATTGTACCATTCGACTACAGCATTTTTCAAAGCATCCAGAGATTCAGTTGTATAATACATATTTTGCCCTGCGAAGCGAAATTTTTTTGTACCTCGACAATGATCGTGTTCAAATTTGCATCTGAAAAGCATTCAATGGAAACTCAATCGTCATTATTGAAGCTTTCTTATTTATTGAAAATGCATTTGTAGATGATATCATATACAAATTATTTTTAAAAAGGACGAAGGACTAATAAACATTGATGAAGATAATTGTCATAGTGAAAGTGGAAACGGATATAAATGAAGCTCTTTTCAATGGAAATTGTTACAAAATAACCCCCTTTAAAAAAAGTAGATGCACATTTTACGGATCATTTTTAAGAATCTTGTCGTACGCCTCTTTTCTTCTTTTCCTAATAGTACGCCTATGATATAGACCTTTTTACAACTCAATTGATTGCTTAAAAACATTTTATCGTTTACATTTGAAAAAAGGAATTCTTACAAATAAATAAAGACCGTTATAAAATTTTTATCGTACGCCCTTGTTAGAGGAACATTTTGTGAATCCCTTTTAAGCATTTCAAAGTACGCCTATGATATAAACATTTTTACAAATTGATTGATCTCTTATAAAAACTTGTAAAGGAAAAAGCGGTAGTTGAAACAATTTGTATCGCCAGCGCTAAAATGCAATGAAGTGAACGTTAAAAACAAATAAATATTATATTTAAATCCTTTCACTGCCTTAAAGTTTACTACATCACGAGCTGCACGTAATGCTAAAAAAATAATCCAAAAGACCCCGCATTAATCTTACGGAAATTGGGTTTCTGTCAAATTGTCTGAGTTTTTGATATGTTGTAGATTTCGTCATCTTGAACAAAAGTCTCCATGGGCACAGAGTGCTAAAATAAATATTACGGCAGCTGCGGAGCTGCCAAAGCTCCCCAGAACCGTTGTAAGACTATTCATTTCCAATACTATTTACAGTTGTTGAAAGCCTATTTTAATTATTCTAATATATAGGGTAATGTTTTTGAGGTCACTGGATTCAACCCTCATGTCAGATTGGACAAATTGACGGTTGACAGCTGTATCTGTATCTGTAGAGTAGGGAGGGTGAGTGTGTAGGCTCACAGCACTTAGTCCACATGTGACCCATTGTAGATCCTCCCGAGGAGTTGTCCTCCTAGCCCATTGCCCATTCTGTCCTTCTCAGGAAGGTGGACAGGTCACTAGGAGACATCTCCTTTATATCGGCAGGTGTAGGCCAAGACTCACCGAACACACTCTCTTATTGACGATAACTTCGGGCACTCGCATAAGACATGCCTGACAGTTTCATCTTCCTGTTCACATATACTGCATAGAGGTGTGTCCACTAGCCCCATAGTATGGAGGTGTTTCCTTAGTTGACAGTGACCAGTCAGAAATTCTAATGTTAAACGCATGTTTTTCCTGGTCATCGCCAAATATTTCTTCGGCACCAGCTTCCCAGGGTCGTCCAGGGTGATCCTGGCAAGATGGGTGTAACGTTTGGCTAGTTCCGCAATTGTCGAAGTCGTTAGGCCGTAGGTGTCACTGGGTCCTAGAATTTTTAGTCCAGCGGCTTCCCTGGCGAGGCGTCAGCTGAATCTTGGTGGTACTCAAGTACTAGACTCGATATAACACGTTGTCTGTTCAAGGATAATAGGGCTTGTCTACTATCAGTGCAGATTATTATGTTTTTGCCAGAAATTCCTCTTCTGGTTAGTTCTATTGTGGCAATTGCCAGTTCTGTTTGAACCACGCTGGTATTGTTTCCCATTCCCCACTTAATCTTCTTAGGCTTAGTATTGTGATGCCTTTTGGCTGAAATATTATTTATTAATTATTTAAATCATTATTATGGTATTATTATGAATAAAGACATAAATTCCCTTGAAGCTAATTTCTATAAAGCATGAATCGTTGACCAATATGAAAAGAGAAAGGTCTCACGTAGGATGTCAAGTTCAGAGCGTGAAACAAACATAAACAGAATTGTTTTATATTTACAAGAACGCTGAACTTGACTCGTCGTATAAATATGTTAACGAAAGTGTTTTAACATTCATTCTAATGTATTCTAAATTATTCTAAACATTCTAATCAATTCTAATTCATTACTTAATTATTCTAAGATGTCCTAAAGACATGTATTCTATTCATCGTAATCATTTTAATTAATATTCTAATTAGTACTAGTAATAAGTGGGTTAATGTATAATAGTAAAGTAAGGTAATAAAGAGAACATGACCCAGTGATTCCAGTAGTTGTTTTTATTCCTGTGAGATGACACACCAAGTGACCAGCAACACCACCTAGTCAGAGGCCCTTCCACACATCTAATGCACCAAGTATCCATAGTGGGATACATACATTACAGTATGCTCTCGAGTAAACTCCACATCCTGAACCTTCTTTCATTTTTGAACCATCCGTGGACAGCTGTCAATTCACTGTCAACGAGGAATATAAAAGTAAATATCCTCTTTTTACATTGAGAGTTTGAGTTTTTGAGGTCACTGGATTTAACCCTCATGTCAGATTGGACAAATTTTTGTTATTGAAAGTTTGTCAACTACCATTTTCTCCAATTCTAAAAAGAATTAAATTCAGCGACCTCAAAAACCCAAACTCTCAATGTCAACAGAGAATATTTTCTTCTCTATTCTTCGTTGACAGTGAATTGACAACTGTCACTTGTCAATTTTGCCAATCTGGCATGAGAATTGAATTCATGACCTCAAGAACCCAAACTCTCAGGGTGAAATTCATAGTCGACACTTGAGGGTCACTCATCCTTATTGTATGCAGAGAGACACTTGACAGGCGGAAAGTGAGATTGAGTGTAACTTGAGTGAAATATGAGTACAGATTCCAGCTTCCTTGCATGAAGATTTCTAACCTATAAACCACGTTTGTACCTTACACTGTCATTATACGATATCGGAATTTTGTTTGGTTGTTATTTGTCTGTTATAGTTTCAACTTTTTCAAGGAAATTAGTATAATGGATGATTTTATTGATTTTGTAAACTATATACCTAGATGATGATAATGCTTACGTTTGTCGTATTTGAATATGAATGCAATGCATGTCAGATGTACGTTGAAGGACGTTCATAAATCACAATTGTTAACCAAACGCAACCAAAAGTTCCTAAAAATAACATTGATGCCAAACTTTCTTCACTTAAATTGACGTATTACTTGAGTAATGACCGTGAATATGAAAAGTCGCCTCAAGCTAAACTCAAACTAAGTTGAGTTTGAGTATTAGTGACCCTTAAGTGTCGATTATGAATTTAACCCTCAATGTCAACTTTTCTATTCCTCGTTGACAGTGAATTGACAGCTGTCAATTTGTCCAATCTGACATGAGGGTTGAATCCAGTGACCTCAAAAACATGACCCCATATATTAGAATAATTAAAATATACTTTTGGCATCTGTAAATAGTATTGAAAATGAATTGTTTTGCAACGGGACTGGGGAGCTTTGGCAGCTCCGTAGCTACCAAAATATCCATTTTGGCACTTTGTGCCCGTGAAGACTTTTGTTCAGGATGACAAAATTTACAACATATCAAAAATGCAGATAATTTGACAGAAACCCAATTTCCGTCAGATTAGTGCGGGGTCCTTTATCTGGTAAAATACAAACTCTTTTATAAATATTACGAACTGACACTTACGTGTTTACGTTGCATCTTGCAGAATATTCCAGATCTTTATCGTAAGAAATGCTCATCATATTAGAAGCAGGACCAACGAAATTTCTAGTTTCTTTTCCACTTGCAATGTCATTTCTCAATCTATTGTGTTCATTTACTATGAATTTTAAAAAATCTGGATCCGGTGGGATTTCTTGGCAACCTGGATCCGGCTGGCAAGATTCACCTCTTCCACAAACGATATTTTCAATCGGTCCACATTTCGGCCAAGATAAATCACATACCTCGCTAGAATTACAAAAGGCTGCAGCACTAATCCAAATGAAAATGCCCAGTTGTTTCTTCATAGCGTTTCACAATTTTTTATTTAATTTCTGAATTAATTATAATTTATTTTACACTGGTAGACCATCGTATATGTGGAAAATATTTGGAGTGGTTTCGTTTGATAAGCCTACTATGTATATCAAAACCGATTTCCCATTGCAGATTATTTTTATTATTTACAACTGATTGGCACTAAGATTATTTCATATGAAAAAATTTGCTTCCGCCTGATACGCGAAATATTCAAATTATACAGAGTGTTTCACCGGGAATGTCGGATTAAAAGTTCTGGGAGAACTATGAGTAGCAAAGTAACGGAAATTTGGTTATTGGATAAGAAGGTTTCGTTGTTTACTTGTATATTTCAAATGGAACAACCTATATAGTGCAGTAGTGCAGGTGCTGTGCTGTATGAGGAAACACCTCCACAACTTAGGAGTAGAGGAAAGTTCCCTATGTAGAGGTTGCGGCATGACTGACTGTTATGGCCACTGGAGACACAAGCAGGCATCCACTGAAAAATGTTGTGGCCTTTATTGAAGGGCTCGGCTTCATGGATGTCTAGGTAGCAGGAATGGCACAATGGGCCCGCTAGTGGCCTCAGTGCCGGAACCTTGGCTTGAGTTGTCCAGGACAAGGCTCGCCTGCACATTTAGTAGTAGTAGTAGTAGTAGTGCAGGTATATGGGACTAAAAATCAACAACACCTGCACTAGAAGAAAGAACTCACAGCTTCAAAACAGTGTCTTGATTCAAGAATCTAGAAATCAATATCTTCTGTAGGTATTTCAATTTCTCAATAATTAGGTATTTAAATTTCAGCATATGTATTCGACCTATTTTGAGAAATATACAGGGTGTTTTTGAATTCATGCGACAAAATTCATGAGGTGATTGCTCGTATGAAATTAACATGGGTCTTTCCTACAACAAAATTTCCTCAGCCCACCTCTTTCCGATTTATCACCCTTGCAAAGTGGTGAAAAAAAATTACAAGTTCGTAGATTATTTAAACAAAAATACTGTAAGAATTTTAACACACTAATTCATAAGTAGCTTTATTTGACATTTGGGTGCGGAAAAGTGCCATAGCGTGTAATTTTCACATTACTTTTCCAACGGTTATCAAAAAAAATTAAGAAAAGGCCTGCTTTGCGTATAAAATTTGTGTAGAAAAGAGTTTTGCATAGTGGTTGTGGGAAATAGTATATTACATAACGTGTGTGAAAAATCACTTTCGCACGAGTAATGTACAGTATTTTTCCTACGATCACGTGATAATTTCACCAAATCATGTGTAATCAACATCTGACATATTAATATACAAAATGTTACAATTGTAGTCAACATAATTGATTTCAAAATTAACAATAACTATCAATAGTGACATTTCCGTTTAATTTCCACTTGCAATTTTATTTCTCAATTAATTGTGTTCATTTATAATACATTTCAAAAAATCTGGATCCGGTGAGATTTCTTGGCAACCTGGATCCGGCTTGCAAGATTCACCTCTTTCACAGTAGTTTGTGCAACTAGTGTGGATATGATGGCCATATCACACGAGAACGAAGTTTGAGCACGACGCCGTAGGCGGAGTGCTCAATCGTTCGATCATTATATTTTTCTACGACACACAGAAAAAAATCTGGAAAAAAAAACATTTCATTAAACTATTATACATAAAACTTGAAATAAAAAATCAACAATCTTATTTTTAATTTTACCAATTCAATTTTATATTTTCATCGATTTTTTGGGATAAATGTACAGTTCTCAAATGTAAAATTTGTATGTGTTACGTTTTCCTTTTATAAATCTGCGATGCTGTTAAAAGTAGATGTTGCGAGCTGGACTCGCGCACGAAGGGTACCGTACTATTATCTATTATAATGAATATTCTACAAATATTTCTACCTATTGTCGTTATCAATATCGAGCAGAATAATTATTTGGAAATAAATTGAAATTTAAAAAAAATCTCCCTCACGGGGATTTGAACTCTGGTCTACCGCGCGAGAGTCTGGTATGTTTACTACTCGACCACCGAGGAACATATCAAATATAACGTGGAATGTATTACATCATTCCATAAAAACTGACGTCTGTCAGGAGTCCCCTTAAATATCCATTTAATTTTAATTTTAGTATTTGTTGTTAATTTGTACGGATTATTTTATTTAAGTTTATTTTTGTTAATAGATATTCTTGATCCAGTGCTTCTAGGAGAAAGTTATTTTGACGTTTCTTTTATTGAAAAAAAGATGAGTGACGGGTACTAAACGCGAATGCTGATTGGTGGATTACATTTACGTTCTAGGATCTATATGAAAACATATCCGTTCAGTTAACCGATAAGGCCTACATTTCCATTCTGTAAACTGTGTAGAAAATGGATAATATACATGTGGGCGTAAAAAAATAGTTATTCATGCAACAAGTGCAAAAAACACGTTTTGCACGAGTTGCATACAATATTTTTTCTATATTCATGCAAAAACTGGAAAATTAGATATAATTTCTTACATTTTTATCAAAGCACCATTCCTTAAACCGACTATAACATATCTTATATTGCTTTCTAGATTTATTAGGTAATAATTTTAATGATGCTTCATTTGCAATTTTACTTATTTTTGATGGGGTTCCAATAAATTCTTTTTCATCGCTTCTACTCATTTTCTTAGTAATTATTAATACAGGGTGGGGCAATCTTCTGACATCGGAGGATTACTTCGTTGTGGTGATAGATAGAACTTTAAAGTTTTGTGTGAGCTAATACAGTTACTGAGGACAATTTTTTAAAAAACTTTCGATTCTACAGGGTGTTCCAAAACCATCTCACCGAGAGCGTTACAAAAATATAGCACTCTAATGTATTATAAGGGTGTTTTACAGAGATATGGCCAATTATTAGCAAAAAAGACCTCCTTTTTAAAACTCTGCAAAAGAGTAAATTAAAATAAATCAACAGGTCTTTGTATTCAAATGTCATACACACATCATTGTCTGTACTCAGTATTAATTACTTTTTTATCTGTGGCTCCTTTAATACAGGGTGAAATAAAACGCAAATCAAGCAATATCTCAAAATTTTTAAATGAATCACCCTATAAGTCTTTTCACAATTTGTTAGTACAATTAATAAACTTTCAAACGATGTAGTACACTTGGGGCATAAGTTAATGGAAAATCGTTGATATTTTGTGATAATGGTCGAAAACAAGTATTTTACGTACACAAATTAATTGGTTAAATTAAATTAAATTAAATTAAATTTTTACATGCAACATCTTGTGAACTTTAACATTCCTAAGGCAGAAATTCTAATCGTAATTTTGGATGCATCTAAAATATCTTTGACTTCTACTCTTACCATTAGAGGAAGGAAAGAAGGAATTATGGTGAATATCTTTATAGCTGAGTACACATGACTAAAAGTCAAGAAAACATTTTTGTATTCTGTGTAAAATTTTTATTATAAAATTGCAAAGCGCTTTCGGCGGTTAAGCCATCATCAGTGCCATACCTGCAAGTAAGCAATAATCGTTGGAAATTTTTTTAAGAAACATCAGAAAAGAATTACTTACTCGTCAGATATGTAACAAGAAACTTATGTAATGTGTGTATCCTACTATGGATACTTGGTGCATTAGGAATGTGGAAGGGCCTCTGACTAGGTGGTGTTGCCGGTCACTTGGTGTGTCATCTCACAGGAATAAAACAACTACTGGAATCACCGGGACAAGTTCTCTTTATTACCTCCCTTTACTATGTTACATTAACTCACTTATAACTAGTACTAATTAGGATCTTAATTAAAAAGGGTTACGATAAATAAACTACATTTAGAATACTTTAAATCAATCAGACTGAATAAGAATGAATTGACTTAATTAATAATAATGAATGACTAAATAAGAATGAATCTTAAAGTACTTTCGTTTGATATATTTATACTACGAGTCAAGTTCACCGTTACGTAAACATATACACTTCTGTTTACTTTTGACTTCGGACTCTGAACTTGACATCCTACGTGCGACCTTTCTGTTTTTATATATGTAAACGATTCATGCTATCTCGACGTTAGCTTCAAGGGAATTTATGTCTTTAATCATAATAATATAATTTAAATAATTAATAAATAATATTTCGGCCAAAAGGCATCACACCTTCCCCTTTTACAAAAAGACTAAATTCCGTTGAGCTTCCTTCCCCTAATAAAAGAAATTTACAATTACCCTAAAAATAGATGATTATTAAATAATGTCATTAACCTATGGTAACATATATTTATAATCTAATGTACGTCCATTGTCTTTAAAAATTGTTTACGATAACTGTGTTTGTTTATGTTCACCTAATGTTTTATTATCCGAATTTATTTACTATCACTAATTGTTTGTTATAACACTATTCTTTATTGTTTGTAAACACACTCGCACTCCGATACCATTTACATTTTTTAATTCATTTTACAATAAGGATGGATTCTGTTTTTGTGTATTTCTTTTATCACACCTGATTCTAATTTGACTTTACAGTTAACTTCACTCACCTCTGTGACTGTAAATGGACCTATATATTGAGATTCAAATTTGGTTCTATTTTCCCTCTTTACTAAAACTGAATCCCCTATTTTAAAATCAACTGGATTAGCTACCTTACTATTTTGACTTTGTCTACTAAGTTTATACTTGGTTAAGTATTTCTCTGCTCTCTGATGAGCTACTTGCAGTTTATATTTTAACTCATTCTGATATTCATCAATATTATAGCATGGCTCAACGTCGTTCGTGAGATTCTCGGGTAAGTTAGCACGTCTCCCGAACAATAGTTCAAATGGCGTATAACCATGATAAGAGCTTGGAGTCGTATTATAACAATAAGCAAATAATTTGCACCATTCATCCCAGTCATCCTTACTTTCATTTATAAAATGTCTCACATACTCATTAAGCGTTCTATGTAATTTCTCACAACCTCCTATAGATTGATGATGATATGCTGTCGAATAGTTATGACTAATATTTAACATTTTGGTTAAAGCATTGAATATTTCATTTTTATATTCTGTACCCAAATCTGTCCTAATCTGTTTCATCAGACCGTAATTTGGTATGAAATTTTCAAAAATTCCACGAGCTATCGTGTTCGCTTCTTTGTTTTTAACTGGAATTATTACTGCATATTTCGTTAATTCACATAACATTGTGATGCAATAACGGTTACCATTTTCACTTTGTGGAAAAGGACCGACCGTATCTATATATGTTATATCCCATGGTTTTGCTGCTGTATCCGTTAATACAAATTCTTCTTTGTGATTATTTTTCGCTTTATTGACTTGGCACTTGTGACATTGCTTAATATATTTTCTCACATCTTTTTCCATGTTTTTCCATCTAAAATTCGCTCTTAATTTTTTCAGTAGCCTGTTATTTCCTACATGACCTCCAAATAAAGGATCATTATGATAAGTTTCTAAAATCTGTTGCTTTTCTTTTTCTTTTTCCACCATCTTAGGTATATCGCAAATACATATTTGTACGTTTTTTAACGTATTGTTTCCTTTTTCCATAAACTCTTTTATAGTGCACTGTGTGAAAATAATATCATTCATATAAATTTTCATCCTTTTTATTCCATTTTTTACCGCTAGCTTATCAAGCTGGCATAACGTTTGACCTAAATCAAAGTTAATTATATCGGTATTAAATAAGGCTTGGCTAAATTTCATCCTGTTTTTGATCCGTATGTTCATCCTTAACGAAACACGGTTATTTTCAAATTGCAGAATTGGTAATTTATGCGCCTCTAAATTATTCAGTACTTTATATACTGCTGGCTTGCGAATATCTTCCTTTATTTCTGTGGAAACTATTTTATCTTCTCTTGTAGGCTGAGCTTTATTCTGACGAGTTTTTGACCTCGTTATTGCTAAAACGTGAGCATTGTCAATGTACAAGTCTTTTAATTCATTTACGGATATCCTTGAAATGCTGTCCGCATAATTTGAATTTCCTTTCAAATATTGTATTTCGAAGTTGTATTCTTCTAGGTCTAGTCTAATTCTTGTAAGTTTCGAAGTTGGTTCTGTCATCGAAAAAAGATGTGTTAACGGCTTATGATCCGTTTTCACAATAAAATGTGGAGAGCCATATAAATAACACTTAAAATGATTAATTCCCCAATGGATAGCTAACAATTCTTTCATGATTATAGGTTTATTTAATTCGCTTTTCTTAAAACTTCGCGATGCATAAGCTATAGGTAGATCTATACCTTCGTATTCCTGGCTAAGTATTGCAGAACACGCAATATTTGAAGCATCTGTTGTCAATATAAATTTTTTATTGAAATCTGGATATTTCAGAATAGGCGGCTGAATTAATGCCGATTTTAGTATTTGGAATGATTTTTCGCAGTCTTCTGACCACTCGAATTTTACATTTTTCCTAGATAATTTATTGAGAGGTATGCATATTTCAGCGAAATTGGGAATGAAACGTCTGTAATAGTTACAGAATGCTACGAACCTTTTAGATTCTTCTGAATTTTTGGGAACTGGATACTGCTCAATGACTGAATATTTTGCCTTGTCGGGTAGAACCCCTTCACTAGACAAATTGTGTCCTAGATATGTTACTTCTCGTCTGAAGAATTGACATTTTTGTGGATTTAATTTAAGGTTGAATTTCCGACATGTGCTAAACACCCTTTCGAGATTACTTAGATGATGATTTTCTGACATCCCTATTACAACTATATCATCCATATAAAGAAATGCTTTTTCTGGAGTTAATCCTGAAAATGCTATGGACATCATCCTTGAAAAACTATTTGGACTTATATTTAAACCAAATGGTAATCTTGTATACTGAAAAGAACCTTTTTCTGTGCTAAAAGATGTATATTTCCTTGAAGACAGTTCTAAGGGAATTTGATGAAAACCTGACATAAGATCTATGACTGAAAACCATTTCGACCTCCCTAGCTGATCTAAGATCGAATCTATTCTAGGTAATGGAAATTTATCTGTGACTATTTTCTTATTTAATTGCCTGAAATCTATGCAAAGTCTCCAAGATTTCTCTCCATTGATTGCCTTCTTGGGAACAAGTAAAACTGGACTGTTATAATCTGAGATTGAAGATTCAATTATACCTTGATCTAATAACTTTTGGACCTGATCGTTAAGTTCTGAAGATTGAGAATGTGGCGTGCGATAATTTTTAATATATACTGGAGTATCATCCTTTACCAATAGCTTTTGCTCATAAAAATTATTATGCGTTAAAATGTCATTTTTTAAAGCAAAAATATCTGAAAAATTCTCACAAAGATTTATTAGCTTATCCCTAACGTATTCTGGTACCTCTAAATTCAATGTTTTTCTTAATTCTTTCATCCTATTCTTACTTTCATTCATCACAGCATATACATGAAATAAATTTAAATCCAATATTTTAATGTTATTTGTATTTATCGACTTGCTTTCATAATTTGTATTTAAAATTCTGACATAAGGATTAGTTTTTGATATAATAGATCTTGCTATAAATATTCCTGGTAATAATTCTTGTTGCTCGACAACTTTATCCTGTCTTAAATTTTTGAAACTTTCTACCAACCGATAGACTTCACATCTAGGCGGTATTGCTATAGTATCGTATTCAGGATTATCAAAAATTTCTAATGTTACTCTATTCCTGGATTTGCAATCTATGTATAATTTTAATTCTGAATAATCTAAAATACAATTATAATTTCTTATGAAATCCCTACCTAGAATTCCATTCGTAGGTATAGGAAATTCCTCTTTCACTACATGAAAACAATGTCTAAATGCTACACCCTTAATAAAAAGAAAAGTTTCTATTGTACCCAAAGTTTTAATTTCTCCCTGAGTTATTCCTTTAATGTTTAAGATTTGTGTTGTTTTTATTAAGTGATGTGGAAAATTATCTGAAATTTTTAATAACGATATATCTGCACCTGTATCTAATATAAAAGTATCTATATTATCCGATATGTCAGTTTTAATTTGCACAAAGTTTGAAAGAGTTAAATCAAAGTTATAAATATAACGATTATTGTTAAGCAAGTTGTTTAAAATTTTGGATTTTTCACCTTTCTTTTTCAAAACCCCAATTCTTTTTGTTCGTCTTCCTCTCTACTTTCTTCACTTTCACACATTCTTACATTCCTATAATTATTGTTGAACCTATTGGTAGGTCTTTCTCTATACTCGTTTGAACTACCTTTATATCCCTTGAATCTCCTTTCTCCTTGATTCTCCTGAAATCTCCTATTATTGTCATAGTTACCTTTCCTATGAAAGTTATTTTCTCCATTATGATTAGCATAAGAATTTCTTCGCTGAGGAAAATACCTATTTCCCGACCAAAACTTATTCCTATCTGCCTTATAATGCAGAACACTCTCTGTTGACTGATTGTTTCCCACATTGATGGAAACCAGTTTAGTCATCACCTCTTGTGGTGTCGTAAAATTTCCAGCTGCTATAACGGTTTTTATCCGTTCTGAAGCTGCGTTGTCTAACAATGATTTTACTGCTGC
>CAJUYH010007162.1:0-18187 GCA_910591685.1 Galerucella tenella
ATTTCCCAAACAGATGTTATTGTTTGTCTCTAGATTACCAAAGTTTCCTGCCTTAAGGCGTATAACTTCGAGAAGCTGCAACGAGATACTATTTAGAGCCCTATCAATATTCAGTCTGACATTTCTCGCTGTCGGACATCCCATCAACTCCATCAATTGAATAATTCATAGTTTCGTGTGGTCCTGAAACTGGACCAGAGCTATTTTCTCTCTTGTAGATTAAATTTGCAAACCAAAACAGTGAAATCTCGATTTCTATGAAAGATACACCACCAAGAATTCTCAGTGGTTTTCGATTGTAAGAAAAAAGATCTACATCTTGTGAATCCATCACACTACGCAATTGCTGTGTTGCCGATTGAAGCTACTTATAGCATATTGTTATACACATTGCGAAAAGTCTATTCGAGCCATGCGATTTCACAAGTGCGACAAGGAAAATATGAGAAAAACACTTGAAAGATAAGAGAAGAATAATTGTGCGCTGTCAGCTGTTGCCAAATGTATTTATCTGTAAAAGTTATTCCCAATTTTTGTCGGCAACAATGTTAAATACCAATAATTGTTAAATCGAAAGCAGTGTATAGACACAGTATAGGAACGAACCAGTATGTTATCTCGTGACGTTACACTGCTGAGCTCTCTGTGACCTACAACGTCGTTCGGATGAGTATCTCATCCGGCGGCCAGTGCTGTGCTGCGATCCAACCAAAGTGCCAGTGGTGAATTTGCGAATAAAATTATTTATTACAGCTTATATTTTTACGGGGTTTTGGTATTATTTTTATAGTTTATAAGCATTTTTTAGCGAATGGATACCATTAAAAAGAAGAAAACGGATAGTTTGTGTGTAGTTCGTGGATGTAACAATAAATATTATAATTGTGATGAAAAATTTTACCGTTTTCCAAAGAATTCAGAAGAGTGAGAAACTGTTTGTATTTTCATACGAAAAGTATAATACTCTATTATTTGATCTTCATATTACATTTATGAGCCTTAGTTTCATGCATTGATTTAATTTGTTAATTTTTTGGTTTTGTTTCAGAGCTAAAGTTTGGCTCGAAGCATAGTAGTCATCGTTTATGTGGTGCTCATTTTGAACCAGACATGATTATGCAACTTTATAAAATAAAACTTCCTTTAAAAAAGGCTATTCCAACAATATTTCTTTTATCTAATACTGCAATGCCTAAAGACTTTCAGACAAATGATTTATTGGAAAACAATTTTGTTCGCTACTTTTGTGGTTATTTTATTAAAAAATGTTCGGAAATTCATACATGTACCTTATGTGAGACGTATTCACAAGCGTATCAGAATTTAGACGATTCGTCTTTATACTGTTACCTTAGAGCTTATGAAAATACGAATAAGGATACTTTTGGAAACTCAAATATGCCGCATGAAAATTTTGTACAATACATCTCATTATTAGAAACATTATTCCAAATGAATTTTGAGAAAGTAGCTACGGAAGATAATATAGTTGAAACAACAGAGTTTGTACATCTTTGTGTTGATTTTTCAATGAAATATTTCATAAAACTTTTCTTCAGGGTACGACTATATTACACATTATTTCTCAATAAAAATTTCACAAATCATTCCAAAATGAAAATTGTAATATGAAAAAACCAATAAATATTTTGTATAAGACTATTGTTTTATACACTCATCAGTGTACTGTTCTACAATATTTAAGAAAAAACATTTAACACGTTTAAGTCATTTTAAAACTTATGCCACCTACGCCTATGGTAAAATGAATCGTAGAGCGATCCGTTCAAGGTCATCAAAAGCTCTGGCAATTTATGAATGGAATTTATAAGAGATATACTACTGGTTCGTATCCCTACTGTGGTATAGATTTTATTGATTGCAGATTGTAATTTGTCCATTTATTTTCTTGAACTATATTATTTTATTCTTATCTGTGTTGATGATTAAATACAGCGTTATCCCGTATTAAAAGTTAAATGCAAAATAAGATAATTATTCCTTAGAAAGTACCAAACATTTTAAACTGGCAACGTTGCTTTCATATCAGATTGGTAGCTGGAACTGAAAACACGCCCAGCGCTGACTGTGAACAAGTAGTTTTGCTCATATTTTCCTTGTCGTACTTGTGTAAATCGTATGGCTCGAATAGACTTTTCGCGATCTGTATAAGTAACAAGCCAATTACACTTTGCAATGTTTGATTTTATTTTCCATTTTTCAGACATGCCTTGACGACCAGAAACTGATACGCAGTGGAATAATTTAAAAATTAACGGTTGAATTCTTATTCACAAAGCCATTCGCACGAATTCCTTTGTCTCTGGAATTGATAAAAGTCTTTCGTCTCAATTGTAATTGAAATTGACGCCCATTGAATGTTTAGTCTGAGATTTTACCGATAGTTCACTAACGTATTTACAAAAGAGATTAATACCAGGCCTTCGTATTAATTAAAACCCAGCAGTGGGTGTTTAAAAAACTAGGTACAATAGTGAATAAAGTTTGTATTTGTGTTGCTTCATTTGGTAAATATTCTTCAACTGACTCCTCCTAATTTCAGACCGCTGTGATACAAACTAAGTCGTTATTGAGGATTGTTAAGGAGAAACTTCCCAAGTGCCAAATATCATTTTCGCTAGCTTCATTTCCATTAAAAAGATATCCAGCTTCTGCAATAACTGCAAATGTTAAATTAGTCACAAACATCTCAAGTTTGAAATGTACGCCAAATATGAACTAGTGCACAGTTTCAAGCGTACTTATATTGCGAACAGAATATTAAATTATACCGGGTGATTCAATAATAATGAGCAATTTCTCCATTAACACGATCAAGTATTATTATAAATAGTTGTTGAAATGAATGTTTTGATTATCTTGTTCGAGAAACTTTAATTTTTCGAGTCCTTCAACGTCGTTTGAACGTCCAACTGACCTAAATACAGGTTTCCTGTTAATCTAATATTAATTTGTGAGGCGTTAGTGCTGTCAACGAGGTCGGACTGAATTCACTTCACACATTTATGTCAAAAGCACATGCATTTAGCTTTGGTTTAGTAATTCAGCATTCCTGGTAAACGAGCAACTTTGTCGAGATCAAATTTGTTTTCATACATTGTAACAAAATAATAGTCAGAGAGCTGAAAGATAAACTTTCAATCAATCACTGAAATACCGGGCACCCCAGAAGCTCCCAACCTATTTTTAATCGCAAAATTATCTTTTTTAGATGTAAATATAATACACATAGATTCAAAAGTTTTGCATCACCCTAAATCTCCGAAAAAAAAAATATGTTCATTATAAATGGATCAGAGATTAATCAAATAATTAGTTTCAATAAAAAAAGCGTGTATATTTGTCAAAAATTTTTATTATACAATAATAAACTTGCTTTAAACATAAAAAGTATTCTTAGAAATTAAATAAATTGAATACAAATTGATTCTTTTTAAAGAAAAGGTTGAGTGAGAACCTGCATGAGAACTTTTAATAAAGAGTATTTCCACCTCTAGAATTTATGCAAGCTTGAAGTCGCCTGCCCATGCTGTTTACCAAATTATTGATATTCTGTTGAGGATTATTTCGCCATTCTTCTTGGGCCGCATGAACAAGCTCTTGTACACTCCTGGGTGGGTTTTTGCGTGCTGCCACTACCCTGGCAAGCATGTCCCAAGCATGTTCTATGGGATTTATGTCAGGAGATAGGGCAGGCCAGTTCAAACGATTGATCCCTTCAGTTTCAAGATACTCATTTACAGCTCTGGTCCGATGAGGTCGGGCGTTATCGTCCATAAAAACGAAGGAATTGCCAACAGCTGCGCGCCATAGTCTCACGTGAGAATGTAGAATCTCTCTGAGATATCTATCACCAGTCATCATTCCCTCCACATGGATTAATTCTGTGCGATCATTTAACATGATACCAGCCCAAAACATAGCACTTCCTCCTCTGAAGGGCGGCACGGGGCGAGCATGGGCAAGCTGAGCAACTCTCGTTGGATCCCGCCACACACGTATTCGATGGCTATCTTGTACCAAACAAATCCTTGTCTCGTCGGAAAAAAACACCGAATTCCAAAATTCTTCAGGCAAGGCCGCGTGTTCTTGAGCCCACTGTAGTCGGCGAACTCTGTGCTCAGGTTGTAGTCTGGGCACTCTTATTGGTCGGCGACACCTCAAACCTGTCGCAAGTATTCGTCTTCATAATGTCGAGATCGATACTCGAACTCCCAACGCATGTCTCATATCTCTTTGGAGTGCTGGTATTGCCATGGTCGGGTTTCTTCGGATAGTTAAGTGGATATAGCGGTTCTGCCGCTGATTAGTAACACGCCTTCTACCTCTTCTAGGTCTATCACGAAGAGAATTGGTCTGGAGATACCGGTTCCATACACGAGACACATCACTTTGCCAAACGCCAACTCTGTTTGCCACGAACCTTTGAGAATGACCTTCTTCAACTAAAGCCACTATTCTTGCACGGTCAATCTCACTTATGACTTGACGATTCATGTTTGCACTTAAAATCGTAAAAATCAAATGCCTTGAATGTTAAAATGATCGCACTAAAAATGTTATCTTACAAAAAAAACTGTAAACATCTGTATATTGCAAAAAATATGGAACATATTGAAATGGTAAACATTGATAAACAAGCCAACAATAAATTATTAGCGCAAAAAAATTCCTTCGCATCCGAAGAAGGTGATGCAAAACTTTTGAATCTATGTGTACATTGGGTATAAACGTAAATATATGAAATCACCTTAAGCTCGGACTCTCATCCAAGATATTCGTGGAACATTGACAGCTGACACAGAACCATACTATGTTTTGGACAGTTGACAGCTGGCACAGAACTATACAATGCTTTGTGATAATTTATGGTTGGATATTACACTATTTCAATGGAATTATTTTATACAATCCTATCAGGTGATCTAATAATAGTATGATTAAAGTTTCGGTTATATATTGCTACTGGCTACACCAGTATATCAAATATTGACTATTTCGCACTGATATTTCGCATGACCGTCCATAATTAACAGTTTATTCAATTATTATCTGCAACAGACTACATACTCTATCATCAATTCTGGTAACTCGAAATATATCGCAGCCTAAATAAAGTACAAAATCCGTGCAGATTGGAAGAGTAACTGCAATCAATACATTGTCATATTCAATTGATTTATGGAAGTGACATGGGTTGCGATTTTACCTGTTTTTTTTGAGGTTGTGCTGGGTATTAAAGCATGATGATATATCATCAGCCTTTCGATTTTGTATGCTTTTCGGATACTTCCTTTAGTCTAGAACAAATATTATTTTTTTTATCAACAATAATCCCATGAAAAGGGATAAAGGATACGTTATTGTAAGAATTTTTTTAACAAAACAACGCATATTAAATTATTGGTATGAGTATCAATTTATTATTAAAATATTATCATAATAAACGGAATTATGGCTTCTTCTAGTTAATGTTTTCATGAAAAAAAAGTTTCTCGTAACTTAATTTGGAACGTACGATTGCTGTACACAATTGTGGCGAGACCAATGAAAATTTACGATGCCTCAGTCGAAGAAAAACTAAACTGGAGCTATCAAAACACCAGATACTTGTTTGTTTGTGAGTAACGGTTGCCATTAGAAGCAATTCGATCTTTTCATTGGAAACCATACTATAGAATAGGATGGATAGCTTTGAGTCAGGAAGGTACAACATAGATTCAAATCTGAGAACAGAAGAGGGGGAGGTTATGATGCTAAGCCCATGTACAACACTTATGCATTCTTGGGGAAATCTACGCTATCGACTCCAATGGAGATTCTTTAACTCTCTGACAGTCAGGAATCTTTAACATGTCACCAGATTGGTGTACAATAGTATATTATACACCAAGGTGGTAAAAACTATTATTATTAACCGAGCACCAAAATTATTTCACGAGTGGCTTCACCACCATGGTTTATATACAATTTTTCCCACTACCAGCCAAATTTAAGACGAAAATTAAAAATAATTCACAATCGCACCACGAGAAACGTTTACCCCGTCGTCTGTCTGACAAGTACACTGTCAGTTTTCGATATACATATTATGAACGTACTCGTTATGTCATTAGTCATTTTTGGTTGAGCGCGAATTTTGAACTAAGGGCATTTTTATTCAAATAACTTTATCTTGCTAGGTAATAACAACCAACAAATATGTTAAAGACAATCTCCTTTGTATACAAAATTATGTTGCTCATGTTTTTGTTGAATTACGATCCCTGAATTCTCAAAATATTTAAATTTGTCCATTATTGACCTTGGTTAATAATATAAAAAATTATTTTCCTACGATCACATAGAAAAGTGACATATATCGCACTGTCTAGTTCTATGGAAAGTGGCCTTTATTCATATGCGTACGGAAAAAAAACTTATCCGTACGTGTACAGCTAAAAAAACTGTCAAATTGAATTTTGAAATGTTAGTCTATTTACCCCGCAAACTTATGTATATGTCAAATGCGTATTTCCTAAGTTTGTCCATATAATATACAGTGTGGAAACCACTTATGGAATAAAATTCTTGATGTCATTATTTTAGAAAATTATAAAAAATGCCGAGACACGTCAACTTTTGAATTGAGTTGTGCGTTATGTAAACATAAATGTAAATGTATGCTGATTCACGCAAATATCGGTCGGTGTTGTTTTTTTTAATGAAACATCCTGTATACTTGCATATTTTTTAAATCCTCTTAATGAACCGATTCCAACAAACTAAATAATGTATGGTCAATTATGAATTATACAGGGTGAAATTTTTATTTTTACAGTTATTAAACACATACATAAAATACCTGATGTATTTGATTTTAATACAATATAATAAATGCTCAAAATGTTCTCCACAGTCTCCTATAGAACTCCTCCTTAACTTTGTACAAAGTTTGAGGTGAAATATTCCGTATTTCTGTAGTTATCCTGTCTTTGAGGTCTACAATGCTAGTTGGTTTTGTTGCATATACTTTGTTCTTGAGATAACCCCACAGAAAAAAATTTAACGGCATAAGGTCTGGCGATCTAGCTGGCCACTCAATAGTACCTCTTCGTCCAATCCATTTATTGGGCAAGATTTCATCTAAATAAGTTCTTACCATTAAAGCATAATGGGGTGTTGCCCCGTTTTGCTGGAACCAAACATTTTCATTCGGTAAGCTAGGATCTATTGCGTTGGGATATAAGTGTGCCAACGCAGGAATAACTTCATTTCTAAGCATATTTAAATATTTTTCAGCTGTCAAATTTCCATCTATAAATATAGGACCAATAATATGGTCGCCTATGATACCGGCCCAAACGTTCACCTTTTGAGGGTACTGAGTATGTGTCTCACGCATCCAATTAGGATTCTCTGCTGACCAATATCTACAGTTCTGTCGGTTTACCTCTCCATTCAATGTGAATGTTGATTCATCAGAAAAAAGAATGGTACCAAGAGCTATCTCATTTCTGATTAGCTTATTCATCAATCTTTCGCAGAAATCCATTCTACGATCTGGATCGTCTTCTGTTAACTCCTGCACAAAAGTTAATTTGTAGGGATAAAGTCTTTCTTTATGAAGACATCTTAGAACAGTTGTATGACTAACATTATTTTCACGGGCAATTTGACGTGTACTTGAAATTGGATTTTCTTCGACACTTAACAAAATATTCACTTTCACATCATCTTTAACGAAGTGTGGTTTCCTTTTCAATGGTTTGACATGTCCAAGTTTTTTGAATTGTACATGAATTTTAGAGACAGTACTTTGTGAAATATTAGGCAATTCGGGATACCTGTGATTAAATAAGTTTGCCACTTCAACTTGACTTCTGCAGTTATCCTCGTACCCGATCATCATTAAAATCTCAATTCGGTGAGTTTCAGTTAAATATTTCATTGTTATGTCGACAAGGAAAGAGTGTTTGACAAATATTTTACTTTTTCAGTATAAACTGTCAACACTTCAACAACTGACAAAATAGAAAACAATCCACATTATTTACCGATTTAAAACAATCCACATTATTTACCGATTTTGTCTAATTATTGGCGTTTTTAGGCAATTTTTAGGTATTTATGATAAAATTCATGGGCGTAGCAGGTTTTGTTTAATATACTAATACGTCTTATAATTAATTAGTTAGGATTTTTGATAAATCCATATTTAGCTAATTTAAAAAAGTACCAATATTTCAAGTGTAATAAATTATTAATTTTAAAATTTCACCCTGTATAATTCATAATTGACCATACATTATCTAGTTTGTTGGAATCGGTTCATTAAGAGGATTTCAAAAATATGCAAATATACAGAGTGTTTTATTAAAAAAAACAACACCGACTATGGCATACTTGCGTGAATCACCCTGTACATTCAAATTTATGTTTACATAACGCACAACTCAGTTCAAAAGTTGACGTGTCTCGGCATTTTTTATAATTTTCCAAAATAATGACAAAGAATTTTATTCCATAAGTGGTTTCCACATTGTATATAATTTTTAATTAGTTTCACCTATGTAATATCTAAATTTGAAGCCATCTATATGAAAAGTAGAATTTTTTTCATTTTCTTGATTGAAAAAAATTTTGGAAGCGTCAGAAGTCCGATGTTGTAATTGTCTGAAAATGTAATCGTCTTGAAAGGTATTTATCATATATAAAATGCAGCAATAATAATTTCACTTTCAATTTCTATAATTATAATCCAACCTATTTATAATAATTATAATAACCTACCTATAACTACTTGAATTTTTGTTATTATTGATAGTCATTGTTACTTGTTGAGATCAATTATGTTGACTTCAATTTTAACATTCTGTGTATTATTATGTCAGATGTTGATTACACATTATTTGGTGAACTTATCACGTGATCGTAGGAAAAATACTGTACATTACTCGTGTGAAAGTGATTTTTCACACACGTTATGTAATATACTATAACCACTAATAGAGAAATTCAACTTCTCAGTTGGCTAGAGGAAGCAATAATTGTCAACATCTCATCTAGTAGTGGAAAAAGGCTTTTTACTCTGGTTACGCTCAAGTAATATACTCGTTGGACTCATTGGAGATATAAACCCCTGTGACTAGAACACAATAGAGAGGGAGGGTATCCCAAGAATGATCTGTCAGTTTGATGCTCAACCATTTTCGTTTTTATTAGTTCGAGAAATGTAAAACTTTTATAATACCACAAAGCACATCCAACCTTCATCATTATTCAGGAAATGAGTTTTCGGCAGGTAGACGAATGTCAATTTATTTGCCCGGTTGAATGAGATATTTTACTTTATTCATGCTATACCTGAAATGGCAAAATACACGGATACAAATGCGGATATACTTTTATCAAATTGCCAAACAAAAATAATTTGTTTTTAAATCTCTCTAACATACTCTCTAACCGGGTGGCTATCAACGAGGTAAAAGAAAAAGGAGGGAAGTTAAGCTTGGTAGTGATTTGACCAACTTTCGACAAAAGTCGCCATATTGAGAAGCCACATTAGTGACATTAGTTATCAATTCTTGTGTCAACATAGATAACCTCAATATACTGAAATGTGTCAAATTTAAAAGCCATACGTTAATAAAATAGTGATTTTCAGTATTAGAATAGTTATTTTCCTAACAAGTGCGGAAAGTGATACTTTCCCGCACGCGACTGCAGTTGACCCGAACGATGCGAAGCGGAGTTCGGGCAAGCGGTCAAGGGCGGGAAAGACACTTTACGCATGAGTTAGGAACATTATTTTTTCTACGACCGTATATACAAAAAAGTATATCAACCCATTTTTCAAAATTTATTTTATTTTAACATGCATGTACAAAACTTTAACCAAAAACTATTATTATTATCAATTATTATTATAAATATTATTATTAGAAACACAATTTGTTGCATTCTGTGAATTACTTAAAATTGCCGGTCCAGTGGAGTTATTTGGTGTTAACTGGTGAGTGAATGACGTTGATGAGGATGGCATCGTTTGCAGGTCACATAAATATGACGATGAAGGTGACGGCAACAATTTTAAGTCATTTGTAGATGAAATAATTCCATTTGATATATTTTTCTTATATCAAGCCCGGGTGGTTTGATAGGTGTTTTATGACACTACTTTGAAGAATGTACAAGGTTATATCAAAATATTTTCATTATTTTATATTTTCAGAAAATTAAAAATGCAACAAAAAGCTAGAAAACATGTAGATTTTATTTGATGGACTATTTATTCACCTGGTGTAAGAATAGTTATAACTTCCGAAGTAAAAAACTAATAAGGTCATTCATTCATTCATTCATTCAAACGTTTGGGTTGTGCTCAACAGCCCGGGCACTTGACCTAAGTCATTGTACCATTCCCAATGTTATCTACTTCCACTCCAAAAGTTTCGTGTCCTCTATATAGGCCACTAGCTTATTTGGGGGGGTTTTAAGTAGTTCTGATGGTTGTATAGTTTCCTTTCCAAAATGCTTCTGTCTGAGTCCTTCTAAGTTCTTACATGAGCAGAATATATGAATAGGTGTTTCATCCCTTAGTTCGCACTTCCTACAGAAAGGTTCACTGACTATTCCCATTCTGTACAATAAGGTCAAAAACTAATAAGGTCAAAATTTGCATAATTTTACTTTCCCGCACTAGTGCGGGAAAGTGACACTTTCAAAGCTAAAATGCGTGCGGGAAAGTGGGTTAAAGCGCACGGTAGTAGAAAAAGGTTATTTATGAGTATTAGTATAAATTTAAGTTGATATTGAGTTGTACAATAGTGTTATAAAATTTGTGAATGTACCAAAATTTGCTATAGTTAAAATAATACCCTTCTTTATGTTTTCGGCATGTCGTTTATTTTATTTGCTATTTTGACATATAGCTAACCTTAAATTTGATAAATAAGATCATCAGTATTGTATTTAGCCAAATTCGAAAAGGCTGTGCAATTAAATTACCAGCTTCTTTTTCTAACTGAAAATACTTCAGAACTTTCAAAATGCTGATGTTTTTCCGTGTATTCATGCATATTTTGTAATATTCATATAAATAAAACAATAAGATTAATATTCACTTTTCATAAATAATAATTGACCGTAAACAACAGAGTACAGCCCTGTCAAGAAATGTCAGTGTGACAGTAGAAAAAGACGTAAGACTTATTGCCGCTACGAAAGTAACGCCTTCATAGTATTTTAGGCTCTCGATTGATAGGTTTCGCTGGCGCGTAATCTAAACATCAACCAATCAAATTTTTGTAAGACAAAGATTAGGGTTAACGTTTATAAAACATTCAAACGGTTCATTATTGTGATATTTTGATTAGGATTAATCACAGACCTGCCTTTTTTTCCATTTCTTCCTACGTAATGTGATAGAAGGAGATTAACAATCGATGACGCACACCAAAAAGGGTATTATTTCAACTATATCAAAAAGTACCACCTTAAAAAGATGCATAATAATATGGGAGTTTTTTGTTTCCCCTAATTGAATAATTTAATGTACGCCTCTGGTTTGCTTACGGAAGTCGGCCATATTGAGAAGCCACATGATTCTTTATACTGTTATGTTCTCTCCTTTCTCTTTTACCTCGTTGGTGGCTATGAAGTATATGAAGTGTTAAGAAGAACAACAAACAGAGCAACGAACTGAACGGCAAATAGACCTGCGAACGGCCTTTATGATTTCGACGAGCCGAACAGCAATCGAAGCGTTTGCGATGCTCACCAATGGTCGCTATTATTGCATTGCTTTCTTAACATTTCCTTTACTAAGGATAATGTATTGATGTGCTTTCAGCATTGTTTACTATCCAGAATTATGCTCTCAGAGCTTTTGAACGGATGATATCTACCTTGTACTGATAAGGTGCAAATACGCCGAACCCCGGTCTACAAGTGATATTGTCTCTTCTAATAATAAACCGCCATGGTTGGTTTAAGACAATAGTTATATCTTGCAGATATACCAACCTGTCTCAACTTGAAACTGTAATTCAATGTCCATCGAGGCATAAAGCTAGGGGAGTGGTTGTTGTTTCTTAGTGATCGAACGGTCTGATCTCAAATTTTTAACACGTTATAATAGCAACAAACTACATATTATTTTTGACATCCATTTACGACGACAATTTACTTTGTCACTCGCGGAGACACCAAAAAGCTCGCTTTGTTGTTTGTTACCACGGAAAATCATATTTCTGTAAAAATAGTTAATTTGTGACACCGCATGTTACGTTTTGAATAATGCACGTCAAATTAACTGCTACGGGATTAAATCGAGCTTTATACATGATACACGTTGCCAAACATACTATAATTTTAATGTTTCAGAAGGACTAGAATCCAGGAGTGGCTAACTTTACTATTCTATGTGATCGTTGTATAAATAATAAACGGTCTTACGTTCCATCGGGGAATACTATATAGGTAGACGAAATGCTTTAAGATTTTAAATAAAATAGTTACGTTGTATTTTTGCGCTGTTGCCAGTATTTATTTGTCTTCTGAAAAGCTAAAAGATTTTGTATTAAAAGCTACATTTTCTTTGAAATGGAAATATCACCATTTTCAGCAAGAAAGGCAGACATTAACTATAATAATGGAGACAATATAGTATATTATACACCAAGGTGGTGAAGACTATTATTATTGACCAAGTACCAAGATTATTTCGCGAGGGGCTTTGCCTCGAGCGGAATAAGGTGCGAGGTTTATAAATGTTTTCGCCACCATGGTGTATATACAATTTTTTCCACTACTAGCCAAATTTGAGACAAAAATTAAATATACCTAAATCACAAACGCACCACGAAAAGCGTTCACTCCGTCGTCTGACTGTCAGTTTTCGATATATTATGAGCGCACTCGTTATGTCATCAGTCATTTTTGGTTGAGCGCGAATTTCAAACTAATGGCATTTTTATTCAAATAATTTAATCTTGATTGGTAATTTCAAGCAGCAAATATGTTAAAGACAATCTCCTGTGTATACAAAATTATGTTGCACAAGTTTTTGTTGAATTCTCAAAATATATGAATTTGTCCATTATTGACCTAGGTTAATAATAGAAAAGTATTAACCACTAATAGAGAAATTCAACTTCTCAGTTGGCTGGGGGAAGCAATAATTGTCAACTTCACAACTAGTAGTGGAAAAAATATATTAGTTATAAGGGCAGGCATACTTTTACATGCACTAGGGGAAACTTGTGTAAACTGTGATTACAATTAGATCAAGTTTGACCGATTGACGCTAACCCAACTTTTTGTAGATATTTAAAGTAAAAATAAAATCAATTCAAAATTTGTTCACCCTTAAAATGTGATTAATTTAAAGGGACTAATGTATTGAGGGTAGATCAGATGATGATAGTCCGTTCAAGTTTAAAGAATTTCATTATCCTAAAAGGGTATTTCAGAGTTGAGGTTTACTTATGTTTATTTTTATTTTTTCTAGATAGGTACCAGTGAAGGAATAGTCGATTTCATTACTTTTTGAAATTGATTCATTCATTGGAAAATGCAAAGACATTACAATAGATTCAATTTAGTAACTAAGTATATGAAATTGATCTGTGAAAACATTTACTTAGAGTCACCCAATATTCATAAGGCACTCACATGAAAATAAATAGTATATTAAACAACGAGGTGGAAGGGCAGAGTCTCATTACTGTCGAGAGATTAGTTAGTTAACCGATACGCGAAGCGTCCAGGTTAGCTATTATCTCGAGACAGGAATGAAACCGAGGTGATGAAGGCGGGAGGTGAGAGCGTGAAATAAAGGTGTGTAATATGACAGTTTCCAACCTTCAATGACGTTAGTAATGACAGCATAGCATATATGGTTGTGAATAAACAATAATATCATCCCGTGGAAGTCTAAATATAAAATACAATGAACACTTTTCTACTGCAATTCTAAGATTAACTTATTCATCAACCGTTGAAAGAATAGTATATTATTAAACGAGCAATTTATGATAGCCATAATTCACGATGGGTGACGTTTGCGTCACGAGCCGCAGGCGAGGGGCGCAAGTCACCCAAGTGAATTATGGCCATAAATTGCGAGTAGAATACTATACTTTGTCCACGACACTTAATTTATTTATTAATAAATAAAAGTCAGTAGCGATTTGTCATATTACTAAACTCAAAATGTTGTGGCAGCTACTTCAAATAATTTGACATATATAGAGATGGGCGATACTGTAGAAAGTATCAATACAACGTACCGTTATAAATATATTGTTTTAAAATACTTAATATTAGAAAATATCGTCATGAAAAGTATCAATACTAAAAATTACAATATTTTATAGATACGATATATGTCAGAAACAAATTTCCTGAACAAAATACACAGATTTAATAGTTTATTCCATACTGTACCCCCATCTCTAGTCGTGAATTATGAACCATAATACACTACAGTGTATTATGAACCATAATTCACGACAGTTGATATATGGGTACCATATACCTTTAGTTAGGAGGTAAAATATTGACTTTTTATTAGGTGGTCGTGGACAAACTCATTTATAATTCTGCTCAAATTTCCACTAGTTGCTCGGTTACCAAAATACAGCAACCAAATAACAAAGTACTTCAACAATAGCGAACCTATGTACTCATAATATCTAAAATAAAATTCATTTCAAGTACTTTGTTTATTTTGAAATAGATTGGACCATAATTTTTAGATTATAAATAATCTGTTTAAAATAGTATATTAAAGTATAAGTGGATATTAAGGTCTATAAACCACGCGTGATTTTTCGAGCACGACGGCGAAGCCGGAGTGCTCGAAATAGAGCATGTGTTTTAAATATCAGTTATCCACGAATACTTTACGCTATTTTTTTATAAATACTGGTCTATGCTACTACAACAACAAGAAATGGAAATCACAGATGGAAATAAGAACTAAATGTCAAATGGTTGAATTCGTGATGTATATGATGTATACCTTGCGTTGTCATGGAAATGAGAAAAGCATAAACTAATTTGTATTTTGATGGAACTTCAACCTTATTGAGTTCTGTGAATGTCAATAGTATTAATTTAAATACCATTTCCTAAGATTTGAAAAATCGAAATATCAATTTTTCAAACAATACCAACGACACTTTCCACTTTAATTTATAAATTTGACATTGTTAAATATTGTTCGAATAAAAGTTTTGACGTTACAAACTACTCCTGTCAGATCAATAATTAAAAAAATTGTCATTTAGACATGATTTAGACTTCGTTTCTCGAGTTGCTGATGTTGCCACGGTAACTTTAAAACACGCGCGTTTTTTAAAGTTCGATTTAAACACGCTGAGGCGTGCTTTAAATAGGTAAAATGGTTCACCAATAAAAAAATAGTAGGCGAGCTCGTAATATAACCTAAAACCTATATCATTCCACATTGGCGGATTTACCAGCAGGCTGAGTAGGCTCGAGCCTAGGGCGGCAAATTTGGGGAACGAACTTGTTTTTTTTTAACTCATAGAAATCAAAAAGATTTTTCTATGACGGTGTGATGTCTTACAGATAGAAGTCTGCAACAAATTTTGTCGATGACTTTCCTCTCTCACTTTTCATTGCACATTCCGAGAGTAGCAAACTTCCATATTCTAGAGTAAAACCACCGTACACTAACTACCGACAAGTAAATTCACTTCGTCGATTTATGGGTTACCGAAAATTTCCTTACCCCTCCTATCGTCTGGCGAGTTCTGGCTAGTTTTAATCGAGTATTGAATGTTGTTTTATGATAACAGACGTGTGAGACGTGTAAGGCGCCAGAGAAAAGATGTACCAAAATTTTCAAACGTTCCGACGCAAGTGAATTTACTTGTCAGTAATCGGCTTCTCGCCTCTGCGCCCTTTTCCCACACTTTTTATGAGTGAAAAGAGCGAAATTGTAAAAAATATGCCCCTCTTCCCACTAACAACCCATACATGCCAGTCTTACTACTGGTTGGAGGCTACAAACTGGATGGTTTGTATATAATTTTTCGATTTTTATTCGAAATTGTTGCTTTGTAAAAATAATGTATGATATGATAAGTGTTGAGGCAAGGGCGGCAAAAACTATTCAGCCTATACTTTGAAAATTTGTAAATCCGCCACTGTCATTCCATATTAAAGTGTTACAGAACAAATCATTTTTCTGTCACTGGGTATAATAAGGACTTTGTTACTGAATCAAAAAATTATTTTGAGACTATCTAAAGGTGAGTGAGCCGTCCTAGAATTTGAAATGCAACTGCTGTCAATAGCTGAAAGTTGTACTATTATCAAATTTTAGCGAGCTCCGCTATGATTATTATAATTGTTCATATTTAATATAAATATTAATTATTGGGGGGAGCTAGATGTAACGAAATAGTTAGTTATACAGGGTCTCCCGAAAACATTTTTTATGAATTATTCTAAATATTCTGTCAAAAATATGTTGTTTGTGTCATCTGAAAATAATTCAATTAAATACCTAATAGCATGCCGCAACATATCGTTAATGTAAAGCAGGAAAAGTAATGGCCCCAAAACGGAACCTTGCTGAGAATGAACTCTTAAACCTCTTAAAAAGATAGGACGTCAATCACTCCAATACTTTACTCATAAAACTGTGAGTTTTAGGAGCAATAGCATTCTATTGAATGCTCTCTTCAAATCCAAAAATACCACACCAATAATCCCCTTCTTCCAAGAAGACACTAGGAATTGCAACGCAGTTTCACATGAGTTTGTTTCCCTGAAACCTGACTACTCCTGAACTAATAACTTATTTGGAGACACAAAGATCATTATTTGAATATGGATTTATTTTCTGGTGAAAGTACCTATATTTATTTATGATATAGATCAATT
Source organism: Galerucella tenella (assembly GCA_910591685.1). Classification (NCBI taxonomy): domain Eukaryota; kingdom Metazoa; phylum Arthropoda; class Insecta; order Coleoptera; family Chrysomelidae; genus Galerucella; species Galerucella tenella. The sequence continues at coordinate 16,924 of CAJUYH010007162.1, forward strand.
TTATTCGAGTGCCATATTATTTAAACAATAAGCACGAGTACATTCTAATTTTATTATTGATAACATAAATACTCTCATGAGATTACAAACAGTTTAGTAAAGGACAACGAAAATATCAAAACTGTACATAGAAAATCACAGTATTCTGGTAAATAGGTCTTCGGTAAAGGAGAGTTAATACGAGCAGACAGCTGTTGGTACATAGATCATTCAATACCCCCTCAAGTCCCCCTCAATATCAACCTGTCTATGCAACTGTGTTTCTGGCAGAAATGTATGCCATTGATTCGTATTTGAAAAGATCGGAGGATCCCAATCCAACACATGAAACAATGAAAATTTTCTCACTCAGCCTTGTGGCTTTAAACGGTTTTTAGGGTCTTTACTCGTATAATGTGGGTGTAAGGCACAATGAGAAAATGGAGGATAAGGGTAGAGGAAAACCAGGGTATGGAGGAGCAGCTGAAAGATTGGAGACAGTGTAATAAGTAAAGTAAAGGAGCATCGAATAAAAGAAATGAACGAAGGTCAGGTTTAGTGGGACGCTGGTCAGTTTGAGTAACTTTTCCTGGAAAGGCAACTAACACCATTTTATTATTTATCCATGTGGTGTATCAAGATATATTATTTTGTACTGTTGCTACCTTGTTTCTCAATTTAGGAATAATCCAATTCAAATATGTTTTTATTATTTTTAACAACCTGATATTTCTATTTCAAGTAGTTAAAGATAAGTAATTAATATAAATTCTGTAGTCTAAAAAAATTGTCACAGTTGCTCGACTGAAACGCAATAGGTAAGTACTTTTATATATATAAATATTTAGTATTTTCAAGTTTAGTAAAGAAGATTTTTTTTCTCCATACTCTTCCAAAAAGAATTCCCATGTGTGATAACCAATTCAATTCCCTGCACTTATACATGAAATAGAGACAACTGATTCTACTGGTTATAAATACATTCTCAAATTCAATCACAGCTTGCATAGCTTCATGATATTCGGATCATGTGGACATACACCTTAAGCAGTTGAAGTTTTCTCATTGTACTCAATCTATACATAATTTTAAATCAGACAGTTCTTCTTCTAGTTCACTCTATTGAGTTCTGCAAACAGTATTTTCAGTACTGTACAGGGTTATTCATTATAAATGTCCCAGCCCCTATCATAGTTATTATTGTATAAAAAAAAAATTAAATAAAAGTTGTGTGGTTATAACTACTACTACTACTAAATGTGCAGGCGAGCCTTGTCCTGGACAA